>KZ809345.1:84992-105748 GCA_000696205.2 Oncopeltus fasciatus | reverse complement strand
TATATATATATATATAGATAAAATCGCAGAAAAGTTAACTAGATATTCGAAGTACTGCTCTAACTGGCAAAAGCAGTTTGGCTCATATTTCAGTGATTATTCCTTCGGGGCAAGTTCGATTTCAAATTACGAACTCATACGAAATTCAGTAATATCCGCTCGATCAGCATGTTGAATCTGTCCAAGGATGCATTAACTGGATGTGGTGTTTTCGGCTGCAAAGGAAATTCTGATGGCAAGCCCATGCATTAATTGTGGAATAAGAAGCCTATGCAGACAGAAACTATCATTAGGCATCTACAAATATAGTTTATTTGGAGAATAAGAAAGACTAACGAAGTTGGATATTAACTGTCTGTGTTGAACTGCTAAACCATCTAGCATCTAGAATATAGTCCTTCCAATCCAAAATCCTCGGAATCATTTTTGATGCACCCAATTACGTCGCAAACTCCACAATGACCTTAAAATAATTTTTGTTAAAGACGTCATCACAACCTGTTTTAATAAAGTTCACTCTGACCTTTCCATGTATCCCGATCATGTAGCCCAAACTGTAACCAGTATTCATCCTAATAACCCAGCAGCTGCCTAATTAGGAAATGACCGCATGACCTCATTGCCAATACTTCATAATAATAGTATGAAAAAAACAAAACAATTGTAAATAGTGTTTTAGGACTACCCTCTTAGCTCTATTTGCGGACGACAAAGCTATCCCATCCCGATCCTAAAACTGCCTCTAAAAGCCTACAAGATCACCTCGAAAAATCAAACAATGGTGTGGCAATTGGAAAATAAAAATCAATGAAGCAAAATGCGTTCAAGTTAATTTCCAACTGCAGGAATAAGACTTACCTGAAATTGTGAAACTTAACAATATTCCTTTATTACATTCAAATTCCGTTCGTTACCTTGGGTTCCATTTTGACTCACGACTTACATGGGGCGAACATATTAAAATTAAAAAACAAGAACTCAATCGACGACAAGGACTCCTAAACAGTCACATGAATAGGAATGCCAAACTTACGATAGAAAACAAATTGACGCACTGCAAGACATTACTACAACCAATCTGGACACACGGTGTAAAAATCTGGGATACGGCTAAGCCTTCCAACATCCAAAGAATCCAGTCCTTTCCATCCAAAACCCTCAGAATAATTGCAATTGCTCCTTATTACGTATCCAAGTCATCCCTTCACCACGATCTTAATATTCCTTTTGTTCAAGACCTCATTTCTTCCTGCCTCAGCCTTTTCCACAGTAAACTGTCATAACACTTTCTGCCACTAGAATAGCCATCATTTGTTACATTTCTCTGAAATTCACAAAAAGTCCAATATTAATATCGTACATCTTTGTTATTGTAAGTTGTACAAAAACGTTTAATATATTAATTTATGTAGAATAATGTTCTAGCATCTGTGTTGTATAAGATGTTTAAGACAAACAATTCTTATGGAAGATATTTAAGATTTAACTAGGAAAGTTGAGCAATGCTAATCTTCAACGAAATATGTAAAATATAAGTTAACAAAAAAATAATAAATTAATAGTTTGTTTCCATAAATCTTATTTTTCTAGCATTAAATTCCTTTCTGTCCTCCCAGGGATGACGATGGAGGAGGCGAAGAGACGTGTTCCTGAGGGGGTGTATGTTGCCTGTCACAATGCCCACGACTCGGTCACTGTCTCGGGCTCCCCCGAACTCATCAGAGATTTAGTCTCACAGCTGACTGCCGAGGGGATCTTTGCCAAGCAAGTGAAAAGTTCTGGATTCGCCTTCCACTCGAAATATATCGATGGTTCCGTGCGTCTACTTAGACATAAATTCCAGGAAGTAAGTGTATTGGTACATCCAGTTTAATGTCTTCCTCTAGGGCTAATATTTTATGTAGAGGTTATAAATTATATTATAGTCTATTTAATTATATATGATATAATGAATGCATTTTTTGACCACATTAGTAGTAAGATCAAACATTAATTTACATTTCTGTTTGAAGCATAATCATTAATTATATTCTTAGACAATCTAAGATTGCTATAAATGAGTATTACCATAGTTGTTTTTTTATTTTCCACTTTTGTAAAGTAATGTTTCGAACATTTATTGTTTTCTTACTTGAATGTTATTTATCAATACACATTTTGTAGTCCATGCAATACATGTTTTAGCTAATCCCATCTCCGAAGCCGAGGAGCAAGAGATGGAAGTCCTCTTCAATCCCCGAAGCTGACTGGGGTTGCGAGTTATCAGCCTCCCTTTCGGCAGACTATCTTGCAAACAACTTCGCCTCGCCGGTCCTCTTCCACGGTGCCGTCCAGCACATACCGGAGGACGCCGTTGTCATTGAGTTGGCTCCTCACGCCCTACTACAGCCCATCCTCAAGAGGAGTCTGCCCAGGAGCTGCATCAACATCGGCCTTGTCAAGAAGAATGTTTCTGATGTACTTGGGAACCATCTTGCCAATATTGGAAGGTAAGGGTTCGCTCCAGAGGAACTTGGAAGTTCCAGAAATCAGTACTAAGTCAACTTTAGCAAATTGAAATGCTACTGGCTGTAAAATGCTTATTTTTTGCTCAGGTATTATGCAGCTATTCTCTGCTTGTAGAGAGAAACCCTGAAATTAAATGTCTGAAGGAGATATATAATAAGATATAAAGCGCGTCCTGGTAGCATAACTGGTAAATGCATCGGCCCGGATAGCAGGAGATCCAGGTTCGATTCCTGCCTGGGACAGATAGATTTTTTTATTCTATTCCCTCTCATTAATTGTATGAAAATGTAGCTTTTCGGGATTACAAAAATCCCATGTTAAGTAAGAGATGTACGAAAATAATTACAATGGCTTATTGCTTCTCCTAATTATCCTTTGTTGCCAGCTTAGGATATAGTTTAGTGGTATTACTCTTTGTTCTCATTGTGTGTTGTAATATAAACTTCGGTTGTTTATTCGTACCCATTTCAATGGAACATTGGATGTCTACATAAGCTTTTGAAGCATATGCATTTTGAAGGTTATGTACGTATGTATATCCTTTCTCCTCTGACGACATAAAATGCTGATAGCGCTTAATGGAGTACTGATAAGTCTTATCAAATCCAGTTGCTTGTGTAAGTGACCCCTCTTATCGCGTAGGGGGTGGACAAGTGTACGCAAGCCTCCCCCGCACTCCTCGGGCTAATTCATTCAGAAATCCCAGTCATGTCGCTCCATTAACAGCTGATGTCTGTTGACCTTTACAGCTGACTGTCGGGGTTTACTCGCTGCGCAAGATCCTTGCGAAGGCGTTGGCCATTTTCTTATCTCTCTGTCTGTCTGTCTGAAACTTCAATCAATCTACCAGCCTCTTGCATACTCCAGGCCTAAGGAAAAAAAAAAAAAAAAGAAGATCTTTATCTAGAAATAAGTAACCATGTTTAATATAAACATTTTAAAATCTTCTGGTAGATGGTTTGCAAAAACTAATGAAGACGAATTACNCTCAATATATATATATATATATATATATATATTTATGTGTGTGTGTGTAAATAATAATTCAGAGGAGTTAACATTCAAAGGAATTAACATGAATATTGCATTATGTTATTACGATATAGTTGTGTTGATAAAATTAAAATGCTTTTATAACAAGACACACACATACTGGTGGAAGTAGTCCCATAATTATCCTAGTTACATTATTAAATATTTTCTTATGGGATGGCAAACTGTAGATAGCCCCCCCCTCCATGACCCAAAGTAGTTGAAAGGGAGGCTAACACTTATTAAAGAAAAGTACATATCTTCCTTATATAGTTTATAAGTCGACATACCATAAAATAAGTATTAAAAATTCACATTTTACACCAATTTAGCTCTGTAGGTATATTTTATACTTTTACTAATAACGAAGATAATGTTTTAAGTTTTACAGGGGAAATATATGAATAAAACTAGAAGTAAATATAGATAAAATATCAGAGATTTGGACACTCTTCCTGTTAAATTCTGCCTCGTGTTTATTATTTCCCATTTTTCGGAAATCTATAGTTACCATACCTAATGGATGGAACATCGATGTCTAGACATAATCATTACGTAAGACTAGTATACATACAGACAGTATTCATTTTCAATTATTTATTGACTATTTATTGATTTTCATGACCCTAATAATAGTCAATATATTTAAAAAATTTTCAATTTTAATGCAGAATATCTTCTTTCAAATTTTCACTCAAACATTTCTCAGATTATCTTGAAGTAGTTTGTCGGTGAATTCTTACATTATTAATATTGTATTACACTTTATTTATTACTTTATTATAAGTATAACAATAAATACAAAATTAAAAATCTGTAATTCATCAGATCTTTACATTTTTAAAAGTGAACCAATTTCTCTAAGTTTTGCTATAATAGCTGTGTACACATATATCTGCGAATACTCTGCAGGTTCTGGTGCATGAAGAATCACAATGATATTCAAAATATTTTTGAATGTCATTGATATATATGCTACCGAAATATAAATATAACCTATCCACCTCCGAGATCAATCAGTTAAACTCTTACTAGGAAGCATCGAACTGTTACATAAAATAAATAAGTCTTGGTTTATGACTGCATTAGGAAGCATTGAAATCAAAATTCATAAAATAAGAAGGGGGGTGGGGGTCCAATACGAATTTGCAGAGGATGTGAAAATTAACAACACTTTTTAACTCCTCTTTTTAACTTTGTAGTGTGTAAGTCATTCATGGTATATATTTATGATTTGTCATGCTTTTAAATATATTTATTTATTTTATCATTTTGAATATAGAGTTGTACATAAATAAGGTGGCCAAATCATTTGTACATATATATAACTTAATATACTGTATCTATACTTATTTTTAAAAGGAGCTTGCATGTGTAACAGATGTACTTGGCACCTAGGATGACATTGTAGATCCTGAAAGTACCAAGCTGTGAATATAAATTAAAGTATAAATATTTTATTTGGTTTTGGTTTTTTATCCCACGTAAATTTTAAACAATTAATGAGAGGGAATAGAATAAAAAATCTATCTTTCCCATCCAGGAATCGAACCTGGATCTCCTGCTATCCNCAGCCCCGATTAGTTTCGTTATATATGTGGCAGTTTTACCATTCCCAGTCAAAGGACAAACATCAGTACATTTGGCAGACAAACATATTTTGCCTATTTTAAACTTGGTGATCAAGATAAAGCATGGGCACCTCACAAAGTGTGTAAACAGTTTGTGAAGGGTTTACGGATGTGGATCAAGGGAACACGTGCTAAGCTTCCATTTGGTATAACTATGAATTGGCGCGATGATGAGCGTTTCCATCAAGATTTGAGGGTCATGGAAGCAAGGTATCAAGGTAGATGGGACGTACATATGATGGCTGACTATTGTTGGAGCATCAAGCGCGAATGTACACAAACTAAATACTCCAGAAAAAGCTGCGACCGCAAATTTTTATCTTAAATTTTAAGTATTGTTCATTAATTAAATAATTTTATAAGTATGAACTCGATTTAACTTACATTAAATGTTTTGTAAACTGTATATTTGGTACGTTTTTACGTTGTTTTCTTTTAAATGCATGATTTTTATGATTTCTGAGGATATCATGTAGGTTAAAAAATTGACGTGATAGACAAAATCTGAGGCTATTCTCAGATTCAGACGCCAAGAATTAGTGAAAAAATAGTGTCAGATCTAACCAAACAAAAAATTTGTTCCCCAGTGTTATTTACAATACCTATATATGAAACATTATAGTGATCAGTTTTCACTCTACTGACACCAGGTAATGATCTCCGGCTAACCAGATCTTTCAATGCTGCAATAAGTAATAAATTTTTTTTTTTTTTACCAGTTTTAATTTTATTTTCCTCCCATGGGCTTATTTTGGGTTGCTAATATTTTGAATTTATTTTACTCCTTCCAAAAAGCAACCGGAGGGCATTGATAAAAATTTACTCCTTTTATAAACAAAACTTTGGACTAAATCAGTATATATCCAATTGTAGGGAATTGTCTTCAGCGTGAAGCATTTATTTTTCCGTTATATAGTATTTGAGAGGGGTGTCACTGGCCACTTTCTGTCATGTGAAACTTCTTATTTGATAAGTTTTCTTAAATTAATTAATAAATGTGATGATAAAAAAATTCCTTAAAGTTCCACTTGAATTCTTATATAACTGTATCCTTTAGACTTTATCTTAATTCTTATTCAAACATTGCAGGACAAATGGGCGAGCTGGAATGGAAGGACAACTGGATCAGTTTCATGGACACAATGTTGCAGTTTACTTTAATTAAAAGCAATTATCGAAGCCTCATGGTTCCCATAAGAATTCAGCAAGCTATCATAGATCCTGTCCACCACTTAAAATGCATTGGAAGTGCTCAAAGTGAGTATTGCAAGCTATTTTTGATACTTACAAATTTATAGTACTTTATTTTTTAGTTTTCATTTAACCATTTAGGGTCATGGATATTCGCCTATCTATATGTAGCCAACATATAAAATAACCTATAGTATAATTATACAACCTATTCTGAACTCCTGTAGCATTTGGTAGGTTTTATTTCTCGATTAAAGCCTATCCATGGTGAGACTCCCAAATGGATCACCTTAATTTCTCTGGAAATATAAATTATTTAAAAAATATCTTTATCTTATTTTAACAATCCTTTCATATGAAAATGTAATTGATTTTTAGGTTCCGTTAAATTCCTCATTAATATCTTAAACGGAAGTGGAGAATTTGAAGTGGGAGAAAATGGGGGGGTCGTTGTGAGAGGACAGATCCATGCAAGCAAAGGCATCGAGAAGGAAGCGCTTGAATTCAGGAATGATATTCTCCTAGACTCTTCTAGAAAGGAATTGCTGAAAGAAAGTATTTATAAAGAACTCCGCCTCCGAGGCTATGAGTACAAAGACGTCTTCCAAGGAATTGTCAGAGCTGATTATTCAGGTAATTACTAAAAAAAATTCTTATGAACATATTTTGAGTACAATGCAAAAAAAAAAAAAAAAATCATGTAATTTCTTCTCACTCATGACTTATTGTTGCTTAGAGCATAACATAAAAATGACTATAACTTAAGGAATTCACCATACATTAATGAGATAACTCATGTTAGAATTCTTGGAATTTTAATGCCGTAAAGCCTTTACACAGGTTAATTACACTTGGGAAAAATTTGGAACTCAATTTCTGTTAGTTTTAGAGTTAGATTTTTTAGCTGTTTTCTATAGAATTAGGTATGCTGGTTTCAAAACTGTTTTTAGTTTTCTTCTATCACGTCACCTTCGGTTTCTATGTGGGTGGGGCGCATGCTGGTCTAGACCTGCCTATGTAGTTACGTCGTTATACTGTGGTGAAAGGTTGTGTCTCGGTAAGCAGTATTTAGTATTTCGTTACAGATATACATAGTGTATTTGAACTGAAACGTTTCCTTATGGCTACCTCTGCTCCTACATGTCAAAAGTCCGAAAACAGCCCCGATTCGTTTTGTTATATATGTGGCAGTTTTACCATTCCCAGTCAAAGGACAAACATCAGTTCATTTTTCAGATAAGCATATTTTACCTATTTTAAACTTGGTGATCAAGATAAAGCATGGGCACCTCACAAAGTGTGTAAACAGTTTGTGAAGGGTTTACGGATGTGGATCAAGGGAACACGTTCTAAGCTTCCATTTGGTATACCTATGATTTGGCGCGAGTCCAAAGATCATTTAAGTGATTTTTACTTTTGTATAGTGAAAACATCGGGATATAACAAGAAAAACAAATGTAAAATAGAGTATCCTAGTTTACCGTCAGCTATACGCCCAGTACAGCATTCAGCCCAAGTCCCCGTGCCAGTTTCAATGAATTTCCCTCTTTGGAAGAAGGGGTGTAGGGATATGGCATTCAAAAACATTGTTAAAGACTTTCTTGGAAATATACGAGCATTGAATTACTCCGAAATTGTCCAGCAACTCTTGGAAATCTTCCAAAAGCTAGGTTGCAACATGAGCATTAAATTGCATTTTTTACACAGCCACCTTGCTAATTTCCCGGACAATTTTGGTGCAGTGAGTGATGAGCAGGATAAACGTTTCCATCAAGATTTGAGGGTCATGGAAGCAAGGTATCAAGGTATATGAGACGTACGTATGATGGCTGACGATTGTTGGAGCATCAACCGCGAATGTACACAAACTAAATACTCCAGAAAAAGCTGCGAATGCAAATTTTTATCTTAATTTTTAAGTACTGTTCATTAATTAAACAATTGTATATTTATGAACTCGATTTAACTTACATTAAATGTTTTGTAAACTGTATATTTGGTATGTTTTTACTTTATGTTCTTTTAAATACATGATTTTTATGATTTCTGAGGATATCCTGTAGTTTAAAAAGTTGACGCGATAGACAAAATCTGAGGCTATTCTCAGATTCAGACGCCAAGAATTAGCGAAAAAATAGTGTCAGATCTGACTAAACAAAAAATTTGTTCCCCAGTGTTATTTAAAATACCTATATATGAAACATTATAGTTCTATAGTGATCAGTTTTCACTCTACTGACACCAGGTAATGATCTCCGGCTAACCAGATCTTTCAATGCTGCAATAAGTAATAAATTATTTTTTTTTACCAGTTTTAATTTTATTTTCCTCCCATGGGCTTATTTTGAATTTATTTTACTCCTTCCAAAAAGCAACCGGAGGGCATTGATAAAAATTACTACTTTTATAAACAAAACTTTGGACTAAAGCAGTATATATCCAATAGTAGGGAATTGTCTTCAGCGTGAAGCATTTATTTTTCCCTGTTATATAGTGTTTGAGAGGGGTGTCACTGGCCACTTTCTGTCATGTGAAACTTCTTATTTGATAAGTTTTCTTAAATTAATTAATAAATGTGATGATAAAAAATTCCTTAAAGTTCCACTTGAATTCTTATTTAACTGTATCCTTTAGACTTTATCATAATTCTTATTCAAACATTGCAGGACAAATGGGCGAGCTGGAATGGAAGGACAACTGGATCAGTTTCATGGACACAATGTTACAGTTTACTTTAATTAAAAGCAATTATCGAAGCCTCGTGGTTCCCATAAGAATTCGCCAAGCTATCATAGATCCTGTCCACCACTTAAAATGCATTGGAAGTGCTCAAAGTGAGTATTGCAAGCTATTTTTGATACAAATTTTAAGTAGTTTATATTTTAGTTTTTATTTAACCATTTAGGGTCATAGATATTGGCCTATCTATATGCAACCAACATATAAAATAACCTATAGTATAATTATATAACCTATTCTGAACTCCTGTAGCATTTGGTAGGTTTTATTTCTCGATTAAAGCCTATCCATGGTGAGACTCCCAAATGGATCACCTTAATTAAATCAATGCTCTAATAGAACTTGGCTAAGGTTCTGTAAAACTGTTGATGAAAAAGAAGTGTTGTCGGAGCTTATCTGTGAACATTAAGGACTTGACTCTTTCCTCCTTGAAGGAACTCCTTGAAGTAATTCCTGAAGACTGCAATCATGGACGTATTCCCCTCTGCCTTCTCAATAACTATATTCCTCAAACTAACTTCTCTATAACTTCATTCTTTTATATCCCATTACAAACTTATGTATTACAAACAGCCCATGGTAGACGATTATCACTCGAAAAGATCATTGCTCTTTTTTGTCGCTTTTTTGTCCATTTCTGTCATAAATATATTCGTTGGTCTACAGTCCTACATTAATTTCCACCCTACCTCCGTCTTCTCTTCTCGACAGTCTCTTTGTTTTTTTGAGGAACCAGTAGTAGCGGATCTGGGAAAATAATCTCTGTTCCAAAACAGATAAAAATATCTGGTCAATTCAAATTTATATATACTATAGAATGTTATAAATAAATATATTTCTTTTTTTTTAAACGTGTCTTTAGTAGCTTCATAAAGTGCGTTTGATTTTTGTGTGTGTCTTTCTATGGTCTTTCTTTCTTTTCCCAGGCGTTCCTTGTAAATATGACAAGAACCTCTCAGTAGTGAGATCTGGAGGAGTGGAAATCCGAGGCATGAAGACCAGTACGACTTCGAGGAGACAACAAATTCAGCCTTCCCTTAAGACTGATAAGTACTGCTTCGTTCCATACATTAATACACAGGTATATACCTCTTAGAACTATACATAAATGTAAATAAAGAATTCATTCATTATGTTGTGAAAGACACTAGCTCTAGAGAATGAGATCATTTCTTTTAGATGTTTATTGTATTTTCCTTCCTTGAATCAATCTTACAGATGGAGACGAATTTCTTGTTAATACAAAATTAATGAAGTTACTAATTAATTAAAATTACCTCAAGAATTTCTTATGCTACTTATGAAGAAGGGGGAAAGTGGTTTTAACACTTTGGTCTAAAACGTAGAAACGATAAATACAAATTTAGAATTTATGAAATGGTTCACATGAACTGTAGAATGACAAATTAGAATATTTGTAAGCTTTAATTTAAAATATTATATTTCAGCCAGTATATATATATATATATATAATATATATGATGTTTTTTTTCTTTCCTTTAGATTATGCAAAGGACAGATGCCCTGATTACATTGCTACAGCTGGTACTTGAAAATTTTGGAGAGATATTGAGAATAAAGGTTGTTGAAGCTCTCACGAAAAAGTCCACATCTATTGTAGAAGAGTGTGCCAACATTGTTTTAGCCGAACCACACATTATGGTATGCATTTAGTAGATCAGTTTCTCTTATCATAGGATATGTACACTTATTTTTATTTTTAATAACCATAACAGAATTTTTGTAAGTTTATAATAATAATTGGGAAGTAAAAATGTTAAGCAATTACTTTTAAAATATTTTTATTAGAATTAGACTATTTCCACTTGAAAAAAGAAAAATGTTTTCACAATTTTCACAATGTGGATCCTACTATTTTAACATATAAGTGTGTTTTATTTTAACTTTAAGGGGGTTTTAAGTATTCAATTAGTTTTTATAATTCAATGAGAAAAATTAAAAATGCAGTTTATAAATTGACTAAAAAAGAAGAAATTTCCAAATTTCATGAATATTTTTAGTCAAATGAAGAATAAAAAATGTATTATCGTTATTATTATTAATCAAACAAGAAAAAACATTCATTCATGCTACGCATCATACACACATACAAAGACTCATACGAACAATACTACTTTCTCATTCAAAATAATTTTTTTCTTTGCTTATGTTTTCCAGCCTGATATAGCCGTAGCAACGACTGGAGAATCACCAAAGCTTGATGACATTACTGTCATTAACAAGGATCTGAATGATGGCCCAGTAGACAGGAACTGTCATATTCTTATTGGATTTGAACTCCTTTCTTCTAAGAAGCTCTTAGAGAACGCCTTCCAGTGTCTCACGGAAGGTGGCTTCATTCTATCTGTTGAAGAGAACAACTTCGGCATTTCAGAAATGAAGAAAATTACTGAACTTGTCATTATTTCCAAAGTAAAAACTGAAGATAAATATTTTGTTTTGCTCCGCAAGGTATTTTATAAATCATTTGATACATTAAAATTTAATACACTTGAAATTATATTTGTATCTCCATAGGATGTTAAATTTTCAAGGAAACTGCCGAGAGAATCATAATTCAACTCTTCTTTAAGGTTAATTTTTATTTCTCTCAGAGAAAGTGCGACTTATTTACATAAATGTAAATGGTAAACCATTCTTTGTGTATTCTATTCGTATTTGTACAATTTTTTTAATTGTTCCCATGTTCATGAAGTTTTATATTTATTATAATAGAAAATGCATTTTCTCATTTTATTTAATAGTTATTTACTTATCTAACTGTAAAAGTAATAAAGCTCTACTCAAAATGAACTTTGAGAAGAGAAACTTCAAAATGAATTATTTCTATGGCTTGGTCAAGTGATTAACTAGATTCTCATAATTCATTTTATTTCTTGAAATTAAAAGTTACACTTTTTTGTTGGAATTAATAGTTCAAATAAGTAATATGGGCAATTTACAACCCAAAAAGATGTCGAGGCACAACACATTAAGTAAGAATAACTGGCTAAACCAATATTGCTTTTTTCTTTTTATTGGCTAAGCACCTGAAGAAGCAAGGGAAAGTTACGAAACTAGTAAGAGGTTTATATATCGATTTCAGGTATCTTAAGGGATCTTAATCGATTTTGTTACTAGATGTTGACCTATTGTTTTGTGTAATGCAATTCACAAATATATAATGCAATGTTCTCAATTATTCATGACTCTGCATATATATTTCCAGACCCCAGCTCCTGCACCTATGGATGTAATTCGCATCAGACAGTCTGATTTTAAGTGGATTAATGGTCTTAAGGCTAAGTTGAGGGAAGTGGACGACAAGAAAATTTTACTGGTCTCTGATGATGACCCCTGCTCTGGCATCATGGGATTTTTTAACTGTTTGAAATTAGAAGAAGATTCTTCTAAGATCAGGTAAAATGAAGTAAAACATTTTAAACTGTTCTCAAATAAATTTCTTGGTGGAAGTTTCAGCATTATAAATTTATTTGTGTGTATATAATTGAGTGACTCATAAAGATTGTCCCTGTTTAATATATGTATTCACATATATTACATATTAATTTTTCTTTTTATGGGATCATATGTTTTGCTTCTTAAGTGTAGAATAGGTGGAAACCCGTTGAAATTTTTTAATTAGATTTTTGTCTTCCAATTAATTGTTTTATCACATAATACAGTTAAGTTTGGTTGCTGTAATAGTCATCTTCAGGCGTTTTATGTAGTATGTGTAAAACTCCAGTTTTATCAACACAACACATGTGATCGCTTCGTCACCAAGGAATTGTTCTCTACTTTGAATACAAGTGTTCTCTACCGCGTCACAACTTTGAATTGTTCTCAGAATTTATTTTCTTCCATAGTTTCCTACATTTCAACAGAAGAGACTACTTCGCTGAAAGAAGGCTTCTTTGTTACGATTCGTTTTCAGGTATTCAACTAAAATTTACACCTAGTGGACTATATTTGTAATAATAGCGTGTTGACTAATTAATAAACATTTTCAGAACGCCTCGCAGTAGTCTTCTTTGGCTTTCAAGCTTATAAATTGAAACAAAATCGCTACAATGGACGCTCCCGAACCTATGAAGGTAAGAGTTTGTATTAAGGTAGAGCAGAATCCTAATGATTCAAAAACGTCCCTTCACTGTCTTAAGTGGATCCAGCCACAAGAGGATGATACAATAATATTCGAATTTCCGCCGCAATATCAACTACTAAATGCAAAGGATCTACTTCAAATACCCACAGTAAGGAATGTCCTAAAATCGTTGAGAAAACGTGGCTCGTATCGGATAGGTTCAATGACTCTACGGCTGAAACTGTTCCCTTATACTTTGATGGTGAGGGAAACGTCGTTTTTGAAAAATATTTTCTACAAGAAAAGAACTACCGGACTTGGAGATCGGATATGTCCCCTCCTCCTCAAACATCATCGGATGCTCCAAGGGCAGCGGTATTTAGATATTCTATACAAGCTGACCACTAGAACCGAGGACCCCCAACGGGTAATAAACTCAAAACATCTGAATCTTATGAAAGTCAAATCAGACTTTGTTTTAGACAATTTTGACAAATCTGCCAATATTGTTACACAAAATAAAAAACCAATTGTAACAACTGAGAACAAAAAGCCCTGCTCCATTTGTAGCAATTTAGGCTATCGAGGGAGGTTTCATCCTGAGGCAGTGTGTCGAAATCGGTTAGCTAGTGAAAAAGGTATAAAAACTGTGAATAACGCTGAAGTTCAAGAAACCCTTAATAAATCCATCACTGATAAAAAAAAGCTGGGTTTGCTGCCACTAATTACTCTCGGGGCCATAATAAACAGGAATAAAAAATGCACGGGAATCTACGACCCTGGCGCGAATATCAGTTTTATCACACTAAAATGTCTGAAAAACTTGAAGTTACGAATCCAGGATAATAATATGACCTTCCGAAGGATTGGTGGCAGGCATGGTTTTGCTGGTTGTGTGAATGTAAAATTGAGAGTCATGAATTTGGAGAAAGATGTCCAGATGTTTATAGTAAATGATGAAAACTTTAAATATGACGTATTGTTGGGCTTGGACTTAATTGTGAGTTTTTACTTAAACTTGAATTGTAAATTACATCTATATCAGACCCTTCCCGAAGAATACAAAAAAGACAATGACGAAAACTTTATTCAGAAGTTGGATGGCCTTCGAGATGTCTACGTGAATTACAATGAGGGCATAGATGTCAATAATTTTGAAGCAAAGGTAGATCACCTTGATTCTACTAAAAGGCGGGAAATTGAAAACTTGATTAACAAGTTCAATTGTATCTTTGCAAAAGATAAATTTGATGTGGGACGAGTAAATGATCACGAGGCCCACATACAACTGTTTGAACATAAGTTTGTTTCAAGAAAGCCATACCGTTGCAGCATTCCAGACCAACTGGAAAGAGGAGCGAAAGTCAGATATCTCAGTTACTGAAAGCAGATTTAATAGAAGAATCTACTTCACCTTTTACTTCTCCAGTAACGCTGGCATACAAACGAGAAGAAAACAAAAAGAATAGATTATGTATCGATTTCCGTGAGTTAAACCATTTAGTAGTTCCTGAACCACAACCTTTTCCACTGATTGAAGAACTGATTACAAAAACAAGAGGTTGTCGGTGGTTCACAGCATTGGACATAAATTCAGCCTTCTGGTCAATACCTATTCGAATAAAAGATCGCTATAAAACTGCATTCGTGACTCAAGACGGACACTGGCAATGGAAATGCCTCCCGTTTGGATTAAAAACCTCCCCCCAAATTTTTCAACGAGTTTTAAACTCTATTTTAAGATGAAGTAACTTGAAAGACTTTTCTGTTTGTTATATGGACATTTTATTTTTTCTAAAACATTCACAGATCATATACAACACTTGCATAAACTATTGGAGGCAATTTGTAGAGAAGGCTTTCGGTTAAAAATCACAAAGTGTAATTTTTCTAAAAATGAAGCTAAATATCTAGGACACATTCTCTCAGAAAATACAGTCTGTCCACTTGGGGGAGATAACTTGATGGCCGTACAAAATTTTCCTATTCCTAAGACAAAGAAAAATGTTCACCAGTTTCTAGGAAAATTAAACTTCTACCACAAATATATACCGAATAGTTCTACACTGTTAGAGCCACTTCACAATCTTTTGAGGAAAAATACAGACCTTAAATGGACAGATCAATGCCAGAGGAGCTTTGAGGAAGTAAAAAAATCTCTGTTCTCAACCAATTTTGGCAATTTTCGATCCAAAACTCAAAATAATCATTGAAACTGATTGTCAGAGAAAAAAGAAAGCTTTTACTTAGAATGCCTAGCAATGAAAGAAGCAATACAATTCTGGCAGCATTGGTTAGTCGGTCAGACCTTCCAAATCATCACCGACCACAAACCGCTTGAAAATCTGAAGATCAATACAAGATCTGATGAAGAGTTGGGTGATATGCTGCTATTCCTTTCACAATTTAATTTTCGGGTTACTTATCGCCCAGGAAAGAGAAATATGGAAGCAGATTCATTATTTAGAAATCCAGTCCTCGAAGAATCTGATAATTCTGAGGAATTAATAAAAACAGTGAATTTCTTGAGCATATCAGATATCACTCGTGACCAAACTCAACATGCGGCTGAAATTGAGAAATTAAGAGAGATAAAAAGAGAAAGTGGAATTTTTTACATAAGTGATACGAATAAAAGAATAGTAATATCTCAGGAACTCGCGAATGTTTTAATTGCAAAAATACATTAAGAATATGGACACATAGGGTCAAGTCATGTAATAAATAAGTTTCTTAATTCTATTACACTCGAAGTTTAGATTCGAGAGTGAAAATTTACTGCCAAAATAGCGAAATATGTATAAAAAATAAGAGCCGAACACCCTGTACTTATGGGTTCTTATCAAAACTTGGACCAGCAAGAGTACCTTTTGAAATTGTTTCCCTCCACACGATTGGGGGATTTGCAGGAAACCGTTCATCAAAACGGTACCTTCATTTGTTAGTAGATCATTTACAAGATACACGTTTATCTCTACTTCCAAAAACCAAACAGCAAATGATTTTGTGAAATTACTCAAGAAGGTACAGGACAAGCATGCGATTCAGACACTCCTCACGGAATAATACTCAGGCATTAATTCTGCAGAATTTAAAAATTTTCTGAAAAAAGAGAAGATCAACCTTATATTCACTTCTGTTTATAACCCTGCATCAAATGGATTGAACGAAAGATTGAATCAGACACTAGTAAACAGAATCTGCTGCAAAATAAATGAAACTCAGAGAAGAGCATGGTTGAAGGTAGCGGATGAATGTGTTCAGGAATACAATTCCACTGATCATTCTGTGACTTCCTTTAGCCCAGAATATTATTGTTTGGAAAAACCAGCCCTATAACTCCAACATCTCTTGAACCAAAAACAAATCTTTTACAAGATTGGGAAATAGCTTATGAAAACACAGTTAAAAATCATACTTATAACAAACAATTGATCGACAAAAAAAAGAAAACATCACGATTTCAAAGAAGGGGATTTTGTTTATGTGGACCATGTTTCAAAGATGAATAGGAACAAATTGGAGGAAATAAGAATTGGACCTTTGAAGATAATCAAGAAAATATAAAACTCCATCTTTGAGCTGCATATAGGACACAGAAAGAAGGAGTCAAACATGTTTCACATCACCAAGTTGGTGCCTCTCCCCAAGGGTGGGGGGATGTAAAACTCCAGTTTTATCAACACAACACATGTGATCGCTTCGTCACCAAGGAATTGTTCTCTATTTTGAATACAAGTGTTCTCTACCGCGTCACTACTTTGAATTGTTCTCAGAATTTATTTTCTTCTATCGTTTCCTACATTTCAATAGAAGAGACTACTTCGCTGAAAGAAGGCTTCTTTGTTTCAATTCGTTTTCAGGTATTCAACTAAAATTCACACCTAGTGGACTTTATTTATAATAATAGCGTGTTAACTAATTAATAAACGTTTTCAGAACGCATCGTAGTAGTCTTCTTTGGCTTTCAAGCTTATATATATTACAATTACGCTAGCTGCCACTCAATTTTTAGCTATTCTATGCTATTAGTGTATTAAATAAAAGGTTTTTATTTTTATTTTAACTTTGTCAACTGTTTTCCTATTAATCTCTCAGGTTAATTTTAATCTTGAAAAATTACCATTCTCATTAAATTACTTCTAATTATACTTATAGCACCTATTCTTATAACGATTTCACTCTTTCATTCTTATAAACACATTTCCTTGTGTTTTATTTTCGCTGTGTTATTATTGTAGATTTGTACTAAAGTACAGAAAATGTATCAGCATATTTTATTGAAGAAAATAAAAATAGTTGGAAAAAAGGATCTCCAACTGTTGTTTGTGTCGTTTATAAGAATATTAGCATTATTTTTAAGAATTCGGTTCGCTCAACTCAATTTTTGAGTATTTGCTCATAGTAAAGAATAAACAATTCTGCTGGTGGTTTATTTCCAGGTGTGTATTCACAAATGGGGTGAAGTTCTGCGAGGAAGAACATAGAGACCAGCTGAAGAAGGACCTTTTGATGAATGTCCTGAAGAAGGGGGTTTGGGGCTCATATAGACACCTTCCTATCCAATCAGACAATCATTCTCTTCAAGTGGAACATGCTTACGTCAACACACTCACTAGGGGTGATCTCTCCACTCTCCGCTACATTGAAGGGCCTCTTAAGTTCCACAGGTATGCTTCTTAATGTCTTTTCCCATTAACATGAGTAAAATATGGTAATCAGGAAAAATACTATTCCAGAATAGGGGATGTGGAATGTGGGTGTCCATCACAGAAGTAAAAAAAAAATCTAGACAAAAATGCCATTAGTATCTAATTCCTTCTTCAGGGCATACATTACAACAGAAAAAAGTGACACTATACAAAAGACCAGTCATTTAGTTACAATATAAATAATTATTCAAAACACCATAATTGCAAATAGTGGAATATTAAAATTACTATTAAATAAATAGTATGAGTTAGAAAATATAAATGATTTTAGATAAAATATTGTCAAATATTTAAAATAACATTAAAATACAATTAATTGAGAATGCATATCGAAGTCGGCAACTCTTTTGCTACTATCCAAAAACCTAGGCCAGACTGGTTGCAGGTCCTAACTGACTTATCACCTCCTGTCCTTATCTCTAGTCCCACCTTTCATCCTATTTTAGGCCGCTCGTCTACATTTGCGCTTCCTCCTAAAGAATCCCAGCTTTCAACAAATTTTTTCATTTTAAATTCTTCTGAACCCATTTAATGATAATAATAATGATTTTTTGTGCAGCAGCTTAATCTAGAGTCTGAGCTCTGAAGAAAGACTTCAGACTAAGGGTGTCCCACCCTGAGCAAGAATTAACTGGTGCCAAGCGTGTTTTGAGTAGACCTTAAATGGCAGCTTGGGAGGTAAAATGAAAAATATAATTACAGTTTTACAATTTTCTTAATCTTACAATATACTAATTTTATTTAATAGGAGGGTAAGGGGTCCTCAATTAAAATGTTGTTAGACTTACATACTAACTTAGATACTAAAAGTATTTACAATATATACATAAAATAGATTTTACATGGTATATGTAGCATATGGGGTTATAATTTGTGGTGTAGGGGGACAAACTACCCTCTATTGGACACATGTCCAGCAGCCTTTGGCTCTGGAGCTCAGCCTTCCATCTTTCGGTGGCTTCACATTCCAGAAGATGTGGTTCTGATAATCTGGGAGATTGTCGTAGAACTTCTGGATCCACGATCGGATGTATTCGTCAATTGTCGGTATCTTGAGTTCTTTCCGAATGACATCCGCTTTGGATCTTTGTAGTGTGGTGTGTTTCACTATCTTCCGTTTTACACTTGGAGTCTTCCCAGCAGTAGCCTGTGTGATACAATATCTTGAGCAAACCGGGAATTTCTGCAAAAGTACACGTCACTGTACCCAAGGACATCAATTACTTTACCAATCTGTTTTCTCTGCTAATAAGCTGATGCTTTAAGAAATTAATTAGTGGTGGGTTTTTGTAGTGATGAGGGGGGAGGGATTTTTACTTTTATAAATAAATAATTTTTCCAAATTAATTTCTTGTGATTTCTCTTGCACTCTATCAAGAGTATGGGTAATCACTAACTTCCAACTTTCAATAAGTATGGCAGTGATGACCACGTCTTCTTTACACCCCTTCATAAGTGTTCTGCAATGTTAATTCATAGTTCGAAAACATAAACTGTGTTGTTTCAATCTTCGAACATTTATCTTTATATATCACACCTTAATTAATTCATTAAGAGAAAATTGGAGGTGTTCTTAATGAAAACATTTTTAAGAGCTAACCGAGTTACCCCAGAATTCTGAGCCCTCGGTTGTTTCTCTTCTGGCTTCAGTTGGTGGGGGTGGGAGGGGGGAGGCGGAAATGGGGTGGGGGGGGACCGGCCTGGGTGACTTCCGGCGGCCGAGTCTCTCGGAATGTTCGGATATTGCTCAGAAATTTGTGTCTGCGCTACACAGCCTCCGGCTCTCTCAGAATGACTTTTAGCTCGAGTCAAAATCCTATCAAAAGACAGTCTACCCCCTTGTTGGTGGGGATGTGACAGTGGTGAAGAGAAAGAGTTTTGTAGTGGAAAAAAAGCAGGCGGTTTCTTACAATGGCTAGGGGCTACAATCAGCTCTTACGAAACATCTTTCTAAATAACAGTTTCTTCTTTCTTGTGTTCCTGCAAAAACTTTTTAACATATCGATCCGCCCGCCCCCCCACCCACCGAAAGAAGAGTAGGGATAAATATGTATAACAAAAAAAAAATACATCTCCTATATTATGTTGAGAGTGTCTGTTAAAAAAGATATGGTCTTAACATCGTACATTATGTTAATAAAATGCATCAACACTAACTCATTATTAACACTTCAATAGGTGTGAAAACTTTATCAGTATAACTGTTATTTTTGTAGTCACAGTCACATATCCCATTATTATATACACATCCAATTAATCAAATTTATGTGTCCAGTAAAATATTGCTTAAAATTGAAAGCATGACCCCTATATCACTGATAATCGATAAAAGTTGAGAGTGGGACCTCTATTTCATTGGTAATCGATTTAACATGTTGTTGTTGCTGGTATTCTGTAGGATTCCTGCATGATTTCAGGAAAGAAAGTACCCCAGATAAGGAGTTCTGCAGTGTGTACTACGCTGCTCTTAATTTCCGAGATATCATGATGGCCACTGGGAAACTATCTCCTGAATCAATCCCTAACGAGGCGGCGAGGCAGGTATATCTCTACCCATTCATAAAAAACAAAATATTCTTCATGTACTTACTTAAACCTGAAGTTCAAAAGTATATAAAGATGATTTGATATTTTATGCATTGGAAATTCAATTTTCTTTTACTGCTTTTAATATATAACTCTTTGAAAGTAATTAAAAACCTCAGAGACAGGAGTGGAAAAACAAACACTAACCAATTACCTTCTACTAAAATATATTAAATTAATGCAAATCTATATAAATGATATAAATCTATCCAAACAAGAAGGCCTTATGGAAGTAACTATCTTCTCTGAAATGATACATATATAATTAAA
>KZ809345.1:73856-84664 GCA_000696205.2 Oncopeltus fasciatus | reverse complement strand
TAGAACTATGGTTCTTTGAATCCATATAGTTTTAAAAATTAGTATTTTCAGAATGAATGTTTTTCATTAACAATGAGGGATTCTATATGTATATGCTAGGTGACATGTTTAACTGCAGCACATAACCAGGTAAATGTGTAATATTTTGCTTGGAAAACCTAAAGAAATATTTTTTACGCATCATAAAAATTAAAATATGAACAATATTACGTTCAAGAATTAATTTTTTAAGCATTTAATTTTAAAAATATAATTTCTAATTACAATATTTGAAGTTTATTAGATTTCAACCAATTTTTGTTAAGACAGTTTGAAGAAGTAACTGGTGATAAGTAAGAATGATGTTTAAAAAAGAAGCACAATTTTCTTTAAAAAGTAAATTTTTTTATATTTTTCACTGACATTTTGGCTTACAATGTGAGTTATTTGCAGGGTTTCATGCAAGCAAGAGGAGAGTTGTAAAAATGATTAATTGTATATTAGGGATTGTTAAGTAGATTTAATCTTAATTAAAAGGCATGTTTTATTTAAATATTGTAAAAGCTTGCTCAAGCTAGTTTCTGAGTATATTCCAGAAAAGTATTTATAAATGTAGTGTTTTAGAAAATATGCTGTTATTCCAAACAGGCCTGTTGTCAGGAATGTAGTCCATTCACATTTACAACTTCCAGAGGCTTATGCAGACAATCTATATGCAGATATGACTTTTTTTGTTCAGGAGTGTGCTTTGGGGTATGAATTTTCTGGTCGAGACAGCAGAGGAAACCGAGTAATGGGGATACTAAGCACGAAGGGCCTAGCCACCACAGTTCTTGCTGACCAAGGCTTCTTGTGGCCTGTACCTTCCAAATGGACTCTTGAAGAAGCCGCAACTATACCTCTCGTATACACAACAGTAAGTATAAGTACATGATTGTTGAAGGGGAGGGGGTTTAGCTGACAGCCAGTCAAGAATTCTCCAACACTTAAAATGTGTAGTTGATGAGTTGGCTTTCGGCCATGATAGGGTGTAGATTGGCTCCCAGTTTGTTGTTGATTTGAATTGGTGTAAACGTTCAAGTAAAGTTGTTCATTTTTTTTCATAAAAGTCACATTTAGTAGTAAAGTTAATTTTTATTTTAATCTATTGAGGGAAACATTTCGAAAATAGTGCTGAAAGTTTCACACAAAATGAAAATGAAAATTAAACTCCCCTTCCTTGATACCCTTATTATCCGTAACACCAATGGCTCTATCTCCACTGACTGGTATACCAAGCACACAAACTCAGGTCGTCTCCTCCATTTTAACTCATCTCACCCGCATCATCAAAAAATTAATGTGGCCAAAAACCTCATCTACAGATCACTCACACTCTGACAAGATTTTTCACAGAAAAAATATCAAATGTGTTACTGACATCCTCCTGTCCAATGGTTTTCCTACTCACACCATTAAAAAATTGTAAAAGAATTTTTATTTCCACTTCTCCAACTATCCCCCTCCCCCAAAATAACGACCTCGTTTTCTGTTCTCTCCCTTATTCAATTATTTTTTTAATAAGTGTTATCTGCATGTTTTTAAATTCTCTTATGTAGCTTTTTACATTCATAATTTTGATATCACCTTACATTATGATCATTCTGTATTATAATATTGTCAATTATTATTGTATTCTCATGACATTGTATTTCTACAGCCCTGAAGGTGGCTTACAATGTAAGCCAAAACATCAGCAGATAATCTTTTTAAAAAATACACTTTCGTTAAATTTATATTTTTTTTTTGGATCTACCTTGACCGAACCCCAACTAAAATCATCTAATAGGAATACTGTTTTCCGTTACATTCCAAAAATTTCTGAAAATATTAAGAAATCTGGCAGAAAAACTTTCCCTAACTTTAAGCTTGCTTTTTCCACTAAGAACAAACTAAAATCCATTTACACCATCCTTAAAGACTCCATCCCCTTTCCTAACAGAACCAATGTTGTTTATAAAATTCCTTGTTCCACTCCTAAATGCCATGGTTCTTACATTGGGCAAACTAAAAACGGTTTTCCGTAGAATTAAAAATCATAAAATGACATAAAGAAAAAACTAATAAAAATTGCCCTCAGAACATGCTTTTCATGGAAAACACACATTTGGCTTCAAGAGCATAACCATTCTTTCCACTGAACCCTATGAACACAAACGCCTTTTGTCTGAAACTGTTCACATTAACTTACAACACTATCCAGTTAACGACAGAACGGACATAGAACAAATTTCTTCAACTTATTCAAACATTTTCAACATTCTAAAAACCATTAGCCCTCCTTCTCAATAAACCTGTCAAACATTTTTTCCAGTTCCAAAGTTACTTATTCCCAATAATACCCTTCCTTTTTTCCTTTGTCCTTTTTATTGCCCCCTTTTGAAACAGGCCGCTTTTCCTTTGTACCTTCCACCTCTTACCTTCCCCCCCTACCCTTCCAACCTCCCACGTTGTTTGTCTGAAAAAGTTATATTCCTCAGTCATGGAAATGTGAACCTAGGGACAGGACGTTCTCTCTTGTCTTCATGATTGACAGGTGTGGTAAATTACTGTTTTAATGTTATTCAATTATTTTTTAATAAGTTGTCTGCATGTTCTTTAAATTCTCTTACATAGCTTTCTACATTCATACTTTTAATATCACATTACATAATGGTAATATTGTTAATTATTATTATATTCTGATGAAATTTTATTTCTACAGCCCTGAAGATGGCTTACAATCTAATAATCTTGGCAGATAATCTTTTAAAAAATACACTTTTTTTAAAACTAGTATTTTTTTTGGATCTACCTTGACCGAACCCCAACTAAAATCATCTAATGAAAATGAAAATTATTTTCCAAATTGAAAAATTTGCATTCATTGAACTTATTTTTGAAGCCTCACACATTGTATGATAAGATGCTAAGCAAATCTGTGTCTGTATCCCTGTTACTAAGTATTTTTATTCCTTTTTTTGGAATATATTTACTATTATCTTCCCTATCCTCATTTTTTATTTGGTCAACGTGTTTACCAATTCCTTGAAGATCCCTCTACCACTCTGTCGCAAATTCCTTATCTGAATCCCAAAAGTATTTTGTTCTTCTTTTTACACTAATACCTATTTTTTACTGAAGCATCATAATGTTTATCAGCTCTCTGTATTGTATTTGTTAAGGGCAATGGATTCTTCCTTATCAGTCTCTTCCACAATCCAGAGTCAGGAGAGATATNCCAAATCTCTGGACAAGTGCACCACCTGCTACTTGGCTCAGCACATAACACCAGTAGAAAGAGCTAAGAATTGTCGATTGTACTGCAGGATCCCAGTCAAATTCTCCTTCTTCCTTGGTAAAAAAAAAAATCACAAAAGAAATAAATTAATATTCAAATAGCTTTTGAAGCTTTAAATATTTAAAAATATTTCATGAGAACAGAAGAACAATGTATGTCTTTAATTAAAGATCATTTATTTAATGACAGCAAGAGAAAATTTTGAACTTAGCTTAAAAATGTTTTGTAATTGAAATGACCATACAAATATTGTAAGTTATAAAACTTTAATCATAATTTTATATCATAAATGTCGATAAGAATAAAAATAATGAATAAAGATAGAATATTAAATAATTCCACAGAATAACCATTAAACCCCTGGTAAATGTAACTTGATTTTATAAAATTAATAGGTGATTTGATCCCCTCTAACAACAGAATTATACTTATACAATTTTAAATATTTTCAGAAACAAAGGATGAATTAAAATAGAGCAGACAAGTATTTAGATTTAAGTAATAGGAAATAGAGGTAAGACTACCAAATGAAAAAAAAAGTACCTGAGGTGAGAGTGAAACATTTGAGAAATTTGATGAAATAGTCTCATAACAATAGAGAGGTGTATCGGAGGTGATATTCTCATCTAAGTTGGGAGGAGGGATCTTCACCATGGCGACAATGGCAAGGTTTATGTCAGTCCTCATCATGAAGCTGACCATGAAGCCAGAGAAGGAGAGGAAATATAGCACCACTCGAGCGGCCACTCCATCTGAAAAGGAATCCTAGTTTTTGAATAACGTGCTTAAGTTAAAGTATTTGTTTTATTAAACAAATTATAAGTAGTATTAATTTACTTATTATTAATTCAGCAGATAAGTTGCTGCTAGATTTATATACACCAAACATAAAAATATCTTAAAACCTTTATAAAAATATGAACTTTACAATTAAAATTTTATGAAACCATGCATATACATACCAAGTGTGAAATATGAAACCAGAGTTTGCTAATGAAAATGGGTAGTAGTCAAAGTAAATACTAACTAATTCACTCAGCAGTGACGTTTGTTTTTTGTTTACACCTGATAAATATTTTCAACATAGACCTATATTAGTTTCATTCTACAACTGTGCCTTTAGAGGCATTGAACAGGTTGACTTTTTTTAAACAAATTACAATATACAGACAGCACTAATTTTCTGTTTCTATAAGAAGAAAAAACTGCTGCAGAATCAAATTGAATGCTTGTCAAAGCTTATGGTGAGCGTGCCCTAGGCAAATCACAATTTTTTGAATGGTTCAGTAAATTTAAATCTGACAATGATCAGACATTTTTCAGAATATTTATTCTGTCATAAATAAATATGTCTGAAGCGGATGGAAGACAATGTCCTGTGTTTGATGTGATGAAAAAGGTGTGGTCTACCATAAGCAGTTATAACCTGGGGAAATTTTTAATACAGAGATACTACACTGATCAGCAATTGGATGATTTTAATTAATTAAAAAGCGACCAGAATATCAAAAAAGAACACAATAAGTGATCTTGCTCCATCAATGCCATATCATATTTGGTAAAACAGACCAAGGAAACAATCAACGCGTTCAGTTAGGAAATTCTTCCATAAGCAGCTTACTCCCCAGATTTGGCTCCAACCAACTACTACACATTTGCATCAAAGGGACACACACAAGTTGACACAGCCCTTTCTATTAAAGATGCATGCAAATTGCTTAGTGATTGGTATGGCTTAAAAGGACAAGAATTCTTCGGTGGGGATCCACAAAGAGGATGGGAAAAATGGATAGATCGAATATTTTTTTTATAAATAAATAAATCTTTATTTATTACATTCTGTTTATTAAAATCTTGTAATTTGATGATATAAAATTACAATATTAAAAAAAATTAAAAATACCAATAAAGTAAATAGGTGAATATCACTGTGAAGGAAGAATGGGCCCATTGAGCCTAATCCTAATAAGTTTAGGCATTAAGGCCTAGGAGGTCGCGAGGACATCTCTGTTCCAATCGCTGAACAGGATTGTAAGGACTGGAGTCCGATGGCAGGGATTGAGCATGTGGATTAGGATGAAATTGGAGTTTACTATCTAAGAGCTTGAAGTGGGTGGAGACGAGATCTTGGACGAAAATGATATTAAAGTCGTAATGAAGGGTAGAAGGGTTAGACGCATAATATGGAACATTGGCAATTATTCTGAGCATTATGGACTGAAACGATTGTATTCGTTGGCTATCAGAAGGCTTGGCGACACCCCACAGTTCTACACCATAGGTCCAGATTGGTCGTATTAAGGTCTTGTAGATGGTCAATTTGCTGGCAGATGGTTAATAATCAACTTGATCTATTGAGGAGTAAATGTTTGCTTTTGATGCTGGGCAAACATTTGGGCCTTGTCTTTGTCGGAAGAGGCCCAGGAACCATCTTCTTGACGCAAGGGGGCAGAAGGTTCATGATATTTTAGGATCCTGCGACTAGCAGTCCAGAGGGATTTGTCTGCTGCTGAGAGGCTAGACAGGTGGGCATTAAATGCCTTATTTCATAAAGCACTTAGTTTTATTTTATGAAATGGGATAGCTGGTTGAACTCCCTGCGATCTGAGTGATGCCTGTACCTCTGGAACGGGGCTCGATAGGTTGTATAGCCTGGTATGTTGAGTTTTTTTATTTTTGTGAGTCTTGTTTCAGTAAGTAAGGGTACGTCTATACATTTGTCTTCTAGTGTTAGTTTGAGTTCGTTTGTATGCCTATAGCATTCCAAAGGAGGATGGAAAAGGAACTCGAAGGGAGTGGATTTATTATGATTAAAAATAATTTACTTTAATATTGCGGCGGCATTATGGACAAAAGATGGTCTATCAAAATTTAACACCACTGAGATAGGATGAAGACAGAGATGCGACTTATCACCACTCTTGTTTTTATTGTTTATTAATGACTAAATGACAATCTGGGTGGAGGAATAGTGGATATAAATGGAGTTTGTATTGCCAGTTTACTATTCGCTGACCATGTCATTTTAACTCCAGATCCCTACGTTTTGTAAACTATGATAAATAAACTAAAGGAATATTGTGGATTGTGGAACTTAATGATCAATTTGAAGAAATTCACAATTTGATATTTAAAATTGGTAGAAAATTGGCAAAACTTGGAAAATGGTTATGGTGGAAATTATGGTGAAATTAGCAACTATTTTAAATATTTAGGCATAGGTATTTCTCTCATGTTATCAGTAAATAAGCATTTTGAAGAGAAAATTACAGCAGCCAAATTATGAATGAATAGTATTTGGAAACAATTAATACAATTATAGTAAAGTGGTATTCGCCAGTTGAAACTTATTTAGTTGGCTTATTAACTAAATTAATCCAAAAAATGACGATTTTTATAAACTGAGTTTATCGATTTGAGATTAGTTTTCTATTTGAATTAGCTCCATGATTCATACTTTTTCATGAAATGCTTGTTGATTTCAGAGTTACCTTGCACTAGTTGAAAGAGGTCGGATAAGTAAAGGAGAGAGTGTCCTGATTCACTCCGGGACAGGTGGAGTTGGCCAATCAGCAATCACCATCTGTCTGAGTATGGGGTGTGAAGTCTTCACAACAGTCGGCAGTCAAGAAAAACGAGACTTCCTCTTAGCGAATTTCCCCCAGGTATGACAATTCCAGACTGACTAGACAGTAAGAGTCATGAAATAAGAAGGAAGAAACTGGATGAGTTTTGTTTTAAGCCTAGCATTTTAATTATTACTTAATGTGAAATTATTTGAAAAGTTTACTTGAAATTTTCATAAAGATCCTTAAATCTGTTTCTAAAAAATTTAACACATAAAATTTGAGTATTTAGCTTATTTCACCCTTGTGGCAGAAAGATTTGTCCTCTGATAAGGCCCAAATTATATACTAGGTTTAGTAGAGAAAACTACCCTCATTTCCTGAGGCTGAGGAATACTCTTTCCCTTAGTAGACTTAGGTTTCTAGAACACATGATATGGTGATGTCATAAATACCTGTCGAGATAACCTGGCCCTGGCCCTGGCTCATAATACCTTCAAAGGCCCTGACCCCACTCTAGACAAGAATATCCAGGAAGTACTTTGCATGTAAGTTTCTTTGTAAAATTTCGACAAGGAGTCTCTCATTATGCTCTTGTCTTCATAAAGATCTCGACAAAGACCTGCTGCATGAGCAATTAGTGACCCGCGTTTTACTTCAGGAACGTCTTGCCACGTTTGCTATAACCTTAGCCATCATACTGCAAATCTCTTTCTCGTTTCTCAGTCAATACTGCCTAGGTCTATTAGAAAATGGTGGATCGGTATTGCTTTACTCTAGAAAATAACCTCGTTCATCACAAAAGTTCAACCTTGAATTTAAAATAGAATAGAAAATAGCATTGTTCTGGGTCTAAACTGCCCCTTAAAAGTAATAAATTGTCAAAGAGTAACAAAAGCAGCCATACCCAGAAGTATTTAAAAATTAACAATAAAAATGCTGAAAGGAACAGTGCTAATTTACAATCACATTTACAAAATTTATTTAAATATACAGATGAAATAATACGGACTGACATTTATATTTTTCACAATTTTAGACAAATTATTTTAAAAAATTGTTTTTTTATAACCTTTATTTATATATTACATTCTGTTAAAAATAAATAAAAACATTTTGTATTTTGATAACAATGAATAATAGAAAATAAATGACAGTAATGAAAGGCACATGAGTAGAGGAGGTGACCAGTGACACCACTCTCAAATTAAAAAAATTAAATTAAAATTAATATTAAATAATAAAGAAATAATGTAAAATAAACCTATTGGAAATTTATCCCTGATTAAAATAATTAGGCCATATGAATCCTTTTCTAAAAGGCAGACTATAAGAAAAATGTCAGAGGTTAGAGGTCATGGAACCAGTGAAAAAGAAAGTAATTGGAGCTAGGAAAAGATAGATTTTTAATAATGTGATAGGATGGCACAAACTTGACACGAGATATTAAATTTTTCAACTGTGTAAAAGTCAAACAAAAACTTTTAAATTGCAATTTTGATGAATTATACTAGATAAGTTTTGGCATAGATATTGTATTAATTTATATATTGAGTTAATAAATTTTCTTATGAAAATATAAAAAAGCATTAAATTCTATTAAATCTATAAAATGTTGTACTTAATTAACATTAATTTTATCTTTTTACTTGCTTTTCTTCAATTTAATTTGTACATTTTTACCAATGTGTAAAGTTTTACATTAAATTAATTTCTATTGACTCATATAATTTTTGTTTTAATTTCAGCTAAAATCATCTCATATTGGTTGTTCGCGAGACACTACTTTCGAACAGATGGTGATGCAAGAGACAAGGGGAAGAGGTGTCGACTTGGTGCTCAACTCTCTTGCTGATGACAAACTTCAAGCGTCTCTCAGATGCCTGGCAAAACATGGCCGCTTCCTCGAGATCGGGAAATATGACCTGGTCAAGAACACCCCACTAGGTATTCCCCAATTCCAGTTCTCTCACACTGGACATCCCTATTCTGCTTTTTTCAATGTGATTTAGCTTTGTATTCATCATGGGGGATCTAATATGTGGTTGCTCAATATTTATGGAATTTTAGGTCCTGCATGAATTCCTTTAATATATGTACAACCAACAAAATTGTTGCTTCTATTATTAACAAGTTACTACAACCTCTCTTGGCTGTATGTATATTCAACTGTACGTGAGGTACAATCAATGGAAAATGTAATGATGGTGTTCTGCTCTCAAGATGGTAATGTGTTGAAACTCAAAAGAAATCACTGCATTCAAATCCGATAGAATAAAAAAAAAAAGGCTATAAAAATGAATATTTCCAAATTTCTTAAACTTTCCCTAAATAAAATATAGGCATCTTTGGGTAAAAGAGCCATTCAAAATGCAATAAGACTAAGGGATAATTAAAATGAAGAAATAAATTGTTGAAAACACATTGAAATACTCATAGATACAATTTAAATGTAGAATTGGACTAGAAGAAAATTTTTTTATCCTAATGGAACTAATAACTCATGAGCTCTTCATGAGAGCTATAGTAAAAAAAACATTTATAAAAGAGGACAATATTTTTATTTTATCAATAATAAATAAATTGATGTCATCTATTGTAATATACATTTTTTCAAGAGAAACTTTCTCTTCCACAGGAATGTCATTATTTTTGAAGGACAACTCCTTCCATGCCGTCTGTCTTGATGAAATGTTCGATCTGGAGTGGAATCATCCAATAAAGTTGAAAATTTCCAAACTCCTTCAAGATGGTATCAATTCGGGAGTTGTTCGACCACTTCCTGTCACCACCTTCAGCCACAGCCAAGTTGAGCAGTCCTTCAGGTGAGGAAATTCACCTATAACTCACTCTCGATTAGTCTTTATTATACTAAAATATTTTAAATTAATATTAATTTTCTTTCATTTTGCAAATTAAAACATTCTTTCATTGTGCAAGGATATTAAAAGAATTTGATCCTACACATAATTTTTGCACACCACATAGTACTAACAAAACAAAAGTTTGATTTCCAACAAGTTAAAATATTACACTCAAAGAGAAATAATCACAAGTAAAAAGTACTTTATCCCATTAATATAACAAAAATATAAGTAACATATTATTTCATACATATGTTGTTGTGATTTAAATAGGCGGTAAATTTCAAAATTTTGGAGGTAAATGGTAAAACCTTGTTCCAGACATTAATATGCTAAAAATATTAATTTTGTCTATTTGATATATTGTAACTTTAATGTACAACATTTTTCGATAAATGAATGACTTGTTATATTAAAATGCAAGTGTTTATGGCGGAAAAAACATTCTACATTGAAAAAGGCAATTTACTTCACAAGATAACTATATTTTGTATATGAGTGTTTCACTCACCTTTGATTGAGAACCTCCACCAGCACTTACTGTGCTGTGACTTCTTTAAAAGTTGACTTTATTTTTGAGGGGAACACTGAATTAAGTGGCTTTACTGTTTTTAAAGTGACAGTGTCAAAATGAAAATAATTATGTCATTTCACATTTAATTCTAAACGATCTATTTGTTACTGATTGTTTAAGCTTATGACTGAGGACCATGTTTAACATTATTTGATTTGAATTTCGTTATATAAGCACTGTACTAAATATGACACAATTGTCTTTAATTAAAATGGACATTTATCTGGAAAGATGTTTGTTTATATTGTGACATATAACTCCCTAAAAATGTTACTCACATGTCAATCCTAAACATCAGAAGATAAGATCCAGCTAAAATAAGATAACATAATTTATTTTATTTTACTACTTTAAATAACAAATTTTATTTATTTAGTAAATCTATGTAACAATATTATTCTTCGATAATTTAAACATTGAGTAAGTAATTTAGTATGTTGCACAATATTTTATATCTTATATTTTATGTTAATATATATTCTTATTAATTAAATAATTAATCTTAC
>KZ809345.1:56334-72963 GCA_000696205.2 Oncopeltus fasciatus | reverse complement strand
TATACATACTTTTAATTTCAACTTAATTTAGCACTAATCGGTGCACAATATTTTTAGTTAACCTGTCTTTAGCTAATACAAATAGATTCGACGGATTCCCTACACGTGAACATGTAACATATAGTTGTCCATGAGAAAAACATGGATTTTCTAAATTTAAACCACAAATGGACATTGTTTGGCCTTGAGATTTATTTATAGACATGGCAAAAGCTAAACGAATTGGAAACTGTGGCCTTTTGAAGGGTATGGTAGAATCTGACGGTATCATTGGAATACGTGGCAACAGGACCACTTTTCCTTTAAACTTCCCAGTTAAAATGGTTGCTTCAAGAATAGAAAAAATGTATTGAATTTTCTGTTCAAGCCCACAAAGCTTTAGAGAAAGTGTCATTTCTTTCAAATAAAAATTTAAAATTAATGGTTAATGAGAAAACTTGCTTACATAATAATAAACAACATATGTTGTTGTACTTATATGTTAGTGAAGTAATAATTTGAGGGAGTTAATCATAATGTTTTTTGCTGAGTTCATTGTCCGTTTTATAACAGATAAAAAATTTCTTTCATCTAACTGAAGATTGAGGTTAGTTAATTCTGAATAAAACCTTTGTTTATGATAATATGGCCTTTTTTATGGAGAATTGTTTTAGAAAGTATGAGAAAAATGGTAGTAAAATAAAAAGGTAATGAATGTTAGCCACTAATAGTCCTACAAAAATAATAATTTGTATGCTTTCTTCACATATAAAAAAAAAACAGAGGTGGAGGGGCCCTATCTGTTCCTCTTCCGGGGCTTAAAACATTAAGGAAGTTTTTGACCATGAATCCCAAATCGGTTAGCTCTTCCTTTATGTCACAAAAATAAATAAATAAAAGTATGAGGCTTATTGTCTGCACAGCACGTTACCTTATTATATTTCAAAATTAACATCTTACATAATAAACTGAAATTTAAGTTTAAAGGAAAGGGAAATACTATTTCTTTTCCAAACTTCTTCTTTAATTTAAATTAAATTGAAATTGTTTTAATTTAAGAATGGAAAACAATTTCAAAAAAAAATTGTAGCTCTTTTTTAAGAAGTGATTTGGTACCAATTTCAGTTAATTGAAGATTGCCTAATTTTATATTTACAGGTACTTGGCATCTGGTAAGCATATTGGTAAGGTCGTGCTAAAAGTCCGGGATGAAGAGCTCTCAAAGGTTTGCTTACCAAAGCCAATTTTAGTTGAAGCCATTCCTCGAACATTCTTTGATCCTGATAAATCATATGTTATTGTGGGTAAGCATTTAATGTATATGTTCTATATGTTTTCTATTTGTAATTTTGTAAAGTTCTGTCTCATTTATCAGTTTGTCTGAACGCTTTCTGGTCGGTCAAGTACTAGTTGGATTGTTAGAAAACAAAAGAGAAAAAAAAAAGAGAAATGTTTTCTACTCTTTCTTAAATAGTACATGAAAGTACTTGAATCACAGGATAATTATTAAGAAATGACGACATTTTAAGTTCTAGCTGAGTATGTACTCATAGAAAATATAGGTTATCAAATATTTACATTTACTACTTCATTTAGTTTATCAATGTATATTTCTAATTAACTAAAGAGTAATAACTTATCATTTTTGAATGTAGAATTTAGGTCAGTATCTGTTTAGGGTTCAGGGTTTATAGTAATGACAGCAGGATTACTTTCACTGAATAATACTGTCACGGACTCACAATACTGGCATTTATTTCTATAAAGTCTATTTTAGTAGGACTGGTCTAGAAATTTGCAGAAAAGTGAGCAAGGAATGTCCAACAGAGGTCTAGTCACAAGGTCTCGAACTAAACCCAATGTATAAGTATATCACTTATTTCATCATAAGCAAAAGTTAAAATTTAGGTGCTTTAAGTAACTCTTAAAGACTCCATCAGAGGAAAGACTTGATTCAATGGTTCAATGGCTTCCTCATTAACAGTGGCTTCCTCATTAATAGTTAAGACTCCATCAGAGGAAAGACTTGATTCAATGGCTTCCTCATTAAGTGCTTTAAGTTAAGAGTTAAGACTCCATCATGAATTTGGGTGATAGGATGATAGGAATTGAACGCCCAGCCTCAGGTTCAGGAAGGTGCATTAAGTTAAGACTCCATCTTAGGTGCTTTAAGACTCCATCAAGAAGAGCCTTCTTAGGTGCTTTAAGGCTTCATCAGAGGAAAGAGGAAAGACTTGATTCAATGGCTTCATTAACATAACATAAGTTTTATAAAATATGATATTTTATAAATTATAGTTGCACCTATTATGTTCTAAAAAAGCTCTTCGCAGCTTCAATAAAAACCATGTTAGACCCTATGAATTGTAGCGCTTTGATAAATAGTGATATGACCACACATCTGACTTATAGTCATCATTATGAAAGCAGAAATGGGTTCAGAGAACATTTAAATGTGCAGATTCCATAAAAATTTTAGTAAATTATAATCATAAATATTTCATACATACATTTAACTTAAACAGTGACAAGAGTAAAAAAAAAAAAAATTAAAATATACATCAACTCAAGTGTACCATGTGTTCTGATNTCAAAAACTTTACACGGTCCAACCCGGAAAAAACTTTACATACATCTGATGACTGTGGAAGCCTACGTATATAACCTTAGCGAACATATAATATAACCTTAGAATTTACTGCCCTTACTTTCTAACACATAAATAAGTATAAATAGAAAATAACTTACGGCTAATTAATTATTATCTACAAATAAATTAAATATACTTGTTTACTAAGTGGCCTCAAAATTACTTGTTAAACACTGTTACTTGAAACTGTTACCGAGACGCGGAACACGCGTTCTGCCACGGGAACTGCCATAGACGGAGACTAACTTATCACAGATACAGGGGGCCGCTGCGGGCGAGCTACTTTTAAAACTTCGGGGAACTTGCAAGAAAGAAGGGGCTCGAACATTCTCATCTAAAATTCCCAGAAAGCCGGCTTCTGTTCCCAGGAAACAGCTGTTTTCCTTTGATAGGCCACTTTGCGTACAGGTCTGTTCCACATGCCAACTTCCCTAGTCTTTCAAAAAGGGTAAATCATGGATAAAGCTCTAATAATTTATCATTTAATCTGGCCTGGGGTACTTAATAAAAGTTTGACATTGGAGCAGAGAACTGTTATTTTCATTTATCTGATTCAACATTATGAAGAGTATATTTATATAAGCCGATTTTGTATACTTTTAATGCTGTATGACGAGAAAATTTGAGCTTTACTAGTTTGAAAAGGTGTCCCTTGGTATGAAGCCTTTGACATATTTCAGTTCTTATTAGGCGTTTAGATTCCTTAAATACGATAACACAGATGAAATGCTTCTAAAATTGGGCGCTTTATATTTTCAAACAGAACAATATTTAGGTTACAGAAAGTCAGAACTATAAAAAAACAAGAATTAGAAAAAGTAAGTTTATTGTAAAATTAATAAGAATTAACTTTGGTTGTAAAAATACAATAATTTAACATTGAAGTTAATTGGGGTACTAAAGTAGGAATTATTCAATCTCTTTCGCAGATTCTGTAGGCTACTTACAGAAATAATCATCAATGTTGGTGTGGTTTTGCTTGACTACTTACTGTTTGCGAACATTCACTTTCCTCAGAGAACGTTTTGAGTAATGCGCTGGAAAATTCCAAAACATCTTGCCACACATAAAACTGGGAAGGGACAGAGTACGATTTGGGATGATGGACACTCTTGTCTGTACAACATGGTGGTTTTCCAACAGGAAAGATGCCTTACAAATGAGCTTAGTTGCCATAGGTTGAGTGTGCTGTACCAGCATGGAAGGAATGCCCGAAGTTACAAAAACAACTAATTTTAATTACTCAGACCCAAAGAAAAGCCCCTCATACTGTAAACACTTTGTTAGTATAGAAATATTTTTTATTTTTTCCGTTAATCGATCAATAATATAATTTTTGAACAAAATTTATCTCTTGATTTATTAAATTTACTTCGTTCTAGTTATTTTTCATTTTATTTATTTATAATTTTTTACATATTAAATTTTGACTGTTTTTTCTAAAAATTAATGCTACTGTATTTCCAGGCAAATTTATCTTAGTTGGGGCACCATTACGGTAAACTTTACTGATCATAAGGGGAGTAACGGTTTTAACAACAACTACATCCCAGGCTATTTAATTTAAATCTCATCTAAATGTTTGTGAACCCTCTTTATTTTATGATTATTTACTAGTATTTTTTTTATCTTACTACTTATATTTAAACTCTAACAGCCTTACATTTTCCTAAATTTTATTTTTCATAGCGTAATCTATCTTCAATATATATATAAAAGTCATGTATCATAATGTCAAATACTGTTCCAAACATTACCAGAATCCCCCACTCCTCTCTGAGCCCAGCTCCAACCAAAAAACCCTCTCCTTATTGCATTTCTCCAGTGTAAGTAGTCCTGGTAACTTCTTACAGCTCTTCCAGTAACTTACCCTAGTTTGCCCATCTGTTGAAAGTACTACTAAGATTGTATCTCTGTAATAACTATAGTTAACAAGCATATCACATTGTATTCATAACTTCGGATGTAAAATTAAAATATATCTTTTTAAAAACTCAACCAAGCCAAAAATATATATAACTTTATATATGACTGGCCCTTTTAAGTATCCCTACTAGTTCCAATGAAATAATATGGTAAGATACGGTTGTTGAGACAATCTAAAATATTAAATACTACAATGTAGAATTTAATATATTTACAATAGATAGCTGAAAAAAAAAAATTTCTCTGAACTCCATAATTTTATATATGACTGGCCCTCTTAAGTATCCCTTCTAGTTCCAATGAAATAATATGGTAAGATACGGTTGTTGAGACAATCTAAAATATTAAATACTACAATGTAGAATTTAATCTATGTACAATAGATAGCTGAAAAAAAAAAATTTCTCTGAACTCCATAATTTTTATTGAAATTCCCATGGTAACATACAGTTATAAAATTTTCAATATGAAGTACTAGCTACAACAAAAATTTCAGTTTACAGATAGTTTAAATTAAGAAAATTCTGTGTATAAGTATTATCTTACTTGATAATTTTCTGCTCTTGAACTACCTCTCAACTTGCTTTCATTGTTTTTAAATTTATATAATAAAATTACATAATAATACTAATAACCACAGTGTGTACCTTAACAGAGGTTAATGTTTTGAATTACTGTGATATCTGTCAAACCTTTAAAGCATTCACAAAATGTTTTTTTTATTTTTTATTCTTGGGTCATTTATGTATTTCCTATCTTATTGTAATTGATTTGTAGCAGTTTATACTTTATGCTTGATTCATGCCTTAGAAAGATTAATTTGATGATAACTGTGTACATTATAAATATCATATTTTATTCAATAAACGTATTTTATTCTTTTATAGTTATTAATAAATTTGGTTTCCTCTAGGTGGTCTTGGAGGATTTGGCTTAGAATTATCCTATTGGATGATCCAGCGAGGTGCTAAAAAATTAGTTCTGGTCTCTCGGTCAGGTATAACCAATGGTTACCAAGATCTGTGTCTGCACCGTTGGAAGCAGCTTGGAGTCGAGGTGGTCGTGTCTACTACTGACTCCACTGACCTCAGCGGAGCTAAAGCTTTACTTAGTCAAGCAAGTCAGCTTGGACCCATTGGTGGTATCTTCAACTTAGCTGTTGTAAGTTGTCTTCAATTGTTTAATACTTCAGTATTTTGTAATGCGCCTCCTAGGCATTAGAATTAGGAAAAACAGAAACTCCTTCAGACTGTTAAATTTTGTATAAGCGTTGGTTAAAACAGGTTATACTGAGCCCCACTGTGGTACATTGACCTGAGTATCAACTTTTAGCACACTAAATTTCCTTTTTTGTTCGTTAGGTTAGCTTGTTCAAATGCTATAGAAATAACATTTTTTAGTTGATTGGACATCCCATTAAAAATTTTACTAGCAAGTAAGAAAATATTGTTCTCATGGCAAACCTGTTGTCTACGGAGTTTAAAATAGTGTTACCTTCCTGCTGAAAACCATCCACTATGTTTTCTTGCAAGAAGCTCTTTGTTCACAGAAGTAATTTTTCCACTGTCATTATTTTGAGTAATGCATTTTTTTCACTTTTTAATAATTTTTTTTAAACCTTTATTTTCTTATTACATTCTAATAATTATGATAATTGTGGTCAAAAAATAATATTTATGAATATGATAAAAAAAAAATATAAAACATTATTTTATTTAAAACTTAATTTTGCCTACTACTTTTCATCTAGAATTGACCCTTTTCGGAAGTTTTATATATAATTTAATAAAAAACAGTATTAACAGATTAAAATTGGAAACTTCTACCACTAAAGCTACGTAAGAAATATGAATATGTTATGTTCAGAAAAGAGTTGACATTTAAGTTTAAGAAGAAAAATTGATTCTGAATAGCTTTTCATCATTTATTATTATTTAAATAAATTACAATTTTTGCTTATATGAATCTTTCCCATGTTATCCAGGTCCTCAGGAATGCAATGTTGGAAAATCAGACTGAAGAAAATTTCCAATTGGTGTGTAAATTGAAAGTGAATGCCACCAAGTGCCTGGATACTGCCAGCAGGTCCCACTATCAGCTGGATTACTTTGTAGTGTTCTCGTCAGTCTCTAGCGGACGAGGAAATGTGGGTCAGACTAACTATGGTATGGCTAACTCAGTAGTGGAAAGGATTTGTGAAGAAAGACAAACCAGTGGCCTTCCTGGGGTATGAATATTCAAATAAGTACATATAATCCAAATATTTTTTATGGAAATGTTTAATGAAATGAGAAAATACTTCACATGCATTATTATTACAGTAAGTGGGGAATGGTTTAGCCAACTCTATGCAAATTCAACCCATAGGTTATTGGAGAAAAAAGCCCATGGTTTCTCATATCAGATGAAGTTTGGGCCATTAAATCAGCAAGTCACTGGGCTAGAGCTGCTTTTAACTGTTAATCTAACACCCATTAAGCTGTTTTGTGGAATAGGCAAGTTGGGAAAAACAGAAACAACATAAATGTGACATTTTACCATATTCAGTTCAGCTGTTTCCGAGGAATTTCTTATACAGCTTATTCTGGCCAAGCAATTTTATTGTCATGATGCCAAAAACATACATTTTAAGGGGGGCTATCTTTTGTTTTTTAGTAGCTGATTTTATTAACAACATAAACTCAAACTTAAAATTGTTAATAGTTAAATAATTTTAAAATACAATGGTACAATTATTAACTTGCAAAAGTTTTAAGGAAAATTACAAATATAAAAATATCTTGATAGTGTAGCAAAAGTGTGATACTTTTTATTGTCTAACTGCAGCTTGCAATCCAGTGGGGAGCAGTTGATGATGTAGGAATAGTGATGGAAAGTTCGAAAGGTCACCACGAGGTGTCTGTGTGTGGGACACTGCCCCAGAGGATCACTTCTTGCTTGGACACTTTAGACTTCTTCCTTCAGCGACCAGAACCGATCCTTTCTTCTATGGTCCTCGCCAACAAACAGGCAAGCGGAGATTCTGCTTCCTTGAATGTGGCCGACGCCATTTCCAACATACTTGGTAAGAGCATCATACTCCTAAGCCATACGCTTTTTTCAGAGAAACTCATTTGTGAAGGAGGACCCCACTTAAGTGGACCAATGATAGGAAGAGCATCAGCATGAGCATAAGCAGATTTCTTATGTTTCATTAAAGATGGACTTATATAGTGGGTGAACAGCTAATTCAATATAAAAGTAGGCAGAAGTCAATTAGGGTAAAAGTCAACATTGATAACGCTGACTCTAGACTGTCTGCTAGGAAAAGTAGGGGAAGCTCTCCACTTTCATAAATATTATTCTTAATAAGTGTTCTGTTAAATGTTAAAAAATAACTGCAAGAAATACTTACTACCTCAGCCGGGAATCCAACCTGGAGAGATTGTCTAACCTGCCTCGGTGGATTAGAGGTCAGCATACCTGAAAGTAGGAGGGTTCGATTCCTGGCTGAGGTAGTAAGATTTTTTTTCTGGCTCCCTTTGCATTTCTTGAAGAAAATTTAATGTGGGATTACATATCTCAATTTATTTCATTATTTAAAAAATAACATTTTACATCTATTTTCATAACATTTCTAATAATAAAATTTAATAATATTTCTCATAAACTAATAATAACAAAGATATTGACCATTATTCAATTTCGTCTTTCCCTAACTCCCTCCCCGATTTGAGTCAATAACTTTTTTAATTATATAAAAAAACATTTTTGAGGTCTTAAATTAATGCTTGTTTAGTAGTAAGCCTAAATTCCGAATAAGGTTTCTTATTATTTTTTAATAGGGGGTCCTCTCTACCCTCAAAGTTGCATTACTGAATATATTCATTGGTATTTGTTCTTACAAAACTTCTATGGAATATATTAAACATTTATCCGGTGTTGTAAAAAAAAAGGTATTAATAATGAATTTTATTATTTTGTTTTAAGATTGTGGATGTTAGACTGCCCACACACAAAAATTACTCCTAATAATTAAAAATTTAATTATTTAATTTAATAATTTTGGTTTTTAATGCAGCTAGTACTATTCAACACTGAGGAGAGAAAACTAGGTAAAAGATAAAACAGTGCTTACAAGTTTGTAAAGCTTATTAAATGTAAACATTTTTTTGTACATTGATAATCTGTAGTCTAATAAGACATGAAAGAGAACTATAATTCATAAGTGCCTGAATCCAACTTCAATTCTTAAAGAGACCTATCAAATCGTTTTAGTAGGACAAACTAATTGATTTCTATGAAAATAGATTCACTTCATGATCCTGCAGCTGCACTTGACATAGTTTTCTTCTTAGTTATGTCTTACAATTCAACAAGAAGCGTGCATATTTTAAGGAAAAACAAATTCTTAATTTACTTCCTTATCTTGGCAATTATTCATTAACTCAATAATTGTTAAAATGAGACTAATTGTATGAAATTCACCAAAATGAATTTTAGAAGAAATGTATTTTAGAAGAAGCCAAAAAAAACAACAAAAAAACTTTATTTTTATTTTCCTCTGAAACACATTTTCAGGTGGAGAAAGATTAAATTGAAAATTAGTATTTTAATATTCTAATAATAATGTAAAATGTTTTTTAAGCTTTTATTTATTTATTACATTCTGTTAAAAAAAAAAAAAACATTTTGTAATTTGATTACAATGAAATTAAAAAAAAAATGACATTCAATGTCAATCACATGAGGAGAGAAGGTGACCTATGACACCACTCTCAAATTATTTACAGGCTATGTCCCCAGGTGGTCACGGGGCCATCTTCGTTTGAGTCAACGGGGAGGGTTGTAGGGGTTGGAGTTGGAAGACATGGTCTGTACTAGTGGATTAGGATGTTATGGCAGTTTACTGTGGAAAAGGATAAAGCGGGAAGAAATGAGGTCTTGAACAAAAGGAATATTAAGATCGTGGTGAAGGGAAGAATTGGATACGTAATATGGAGCATTTGAAATTATTCTCAGGGTTTTGGATAGGAAGGACTGGATATTTGGATGTTGGAAGGCTTGGCGGCATCCCAGATTTCTACTCCGTAAGTCCAGATTGGTCGTAATAAGGTTTTGTAGAGCGTCAGTTTGTTTTCAGTCGTAAGATTGGATTTCTTATTCATGAGTCTGTATAAAAGTCCATATCCCCGATTGAGTTCTTGTCTTTTGTTCTCCCCATGTAAGTCATGAGTCAAGATGGAACCCAAGGTAACGAACAGAATTTGATTGTGGTAAAGGAATATTGTTAAATTTCACAATTTCAGGGAAGTATTTTTTCCGCAGTTGGAAATTAACATTTTCTTCATTGATTTTTATTCTCCATTTTCCACACTATTGCTTGATATTTTCGAGGTGATCTTGTAGGATTTTAGAAGCAGTTTTAGGATCGGGATGGGAAGATAGGATAGCTTTGTCGTCCGCAAATAGAGCTAAGAGGGTACTTAGATGGGTAGGGATGTCAGCAATGTACAGGATAAATAGGATAGGTCCAAGCACACTACCTTGAGGAACTCCCGCTTCCACTTGATAGAAATCGGAGTAATCTAATCCTTGCCGAACCCTAAAGAAATGGTTGGATAAGTTAGACTTAAGGATAAGGTAAGTGTTACTAGGAAGTATGGATTTCAGTTTAAGCAGAAGACCACTGTGCCAGACTCTATCAAATGCTTGGGAAACATCCAAAAAAGCTCCTGGGAAGTACTCTTTGCGCTCAAGAGAAGAGGAAATGTAGTTTATGACGCGAAACACTTGCTGGACAGTAGAATGCTTACTTCTGAAGCCGAACTGATGATTTGGGAGGATATTGAAGGGTTCTATGGAAGGCATCATTCGTTTTAACAGTATTTTTTCAAAAACCTTTGAAAGTGTAGGAAGGAGACTTATAGGACGATAGGATGATATGTCATCCTTGCTAATCTTCTCTGTATTGTATTTTAGTATATGTACTGCTGAAGCGAGTACTGTAAAATATTAATAAAAATTTAATATTTTTATTGTTATTAGAAAGGCAAAAAATGTATAAAACATAATAGGTGTTTAATGTTTTTTCAATTTTTAAATCACATTCACACATAGTCTAGAGCAAGCCTCAGCGATTTAACATTTAGCCTCATTGTCTTATCCAAATTTTAAGATTTAATCAGTCTTAATATTTAATAAGAATATGGAAGATATATATATATATGGGGAGCAGTTGATGATGTAGGAATAGTGATGGAAAGTTCGAAAGGTCACCACGAGGTGTCTGTGTGTGGGACACTGCCCCAGAGGATCACTTCTTGCTTGGACACTTTAGACTTCTTCCTTCAGCGACCAGAACCGATCCTTTCTTCTATGGTCCTCGCCAACAAACAGGCAAGCGGAGATTCTGCTTCCTTGAATGTGGCCGACGCCATTTCCAACATACTTGGTAAGAGCATCATACTCCTAAGCCATACGCTTTTTTCAGAGAAACTCATTTGTGAAGGAGGACCCCACTTAAGTGGACCAATGATAGGAAGAGCATCAGCATGAGCATAAGCAGATTTCTTATGTTTCATTAAAGATGGACTTATATAGTGGGTGAACAGCTAATTCAATATAAAAGTAGGCAGAAGTCAATTAGGGTAAAAGTCAACATTGATAACGCTGACTCTAGACTGTCTGCTAGGAAAAGTAGGGGAAGCTCTCCACTTTCATAAATATTATTCTTAATAAGTGTTCTGTTAAATGTTAAAAAATAACTGCAAGAAATACTTACTACCTCAGCCGGGAATCCAACCTGGAGAGATTGTCTAACCTGCCTCGGTGGATTAGAGGTCAGCATACCTGAAAGTAGGAGGGTTCGATTCCTGGNATATATATATATATGAATATTTTTTTCTCCAATGCTCTAAAGACCTCAGTTTGAATTTTTCCTAATGAAATTCTGCATGTAACTTTTATAAGCAAAAGAAAAGTTCAAATTAGTTATAGAACAATATCAAGCCAACAAGAGTGAGGGAAACGCCAAGTACCAGTATAAAATTTTTATCTACTGGATGTGATATTTAGTTCAGACTAACAACACAACTCAGATTTGTTACTTTATAAAATAAATATTTAAAAAGCTGCAAGGTGAAAAGGTACAATTAGAAATAGGGGTTTACCTGAACCAAAGATTTTAATGTTACTGCTTTTAATAAATTTGTTGTTTTAATTAAAGAAATTTAGCATACCACTTTCAAATGTAAAATGTAATGGTGCATTGGATATTAAGCAGAATTGGTCAAATAGGAGAAGAGTAAGAAAAGTTTTTATTGATGAAGCGGGCATAATATTTACTTCAGTGTAATGAAACTGAATACAGATTTATTTAAAACAATAAATGCAAGGGAATAGAATAAAAAGTCAAAACTGTCTCTCTCAGGACTCGAACCTGGATCTCCTGCTATCCGGGCGGGCATGCTATCCATTACACCACCTAGACAAGCCAGATAAGTTATTAAATTCCCAGCACTACTACCACAACAAAAGTTATATTTACAGATTTATTTATTCTGTAAAAGAAAGATAGGCATGGAAACATGGCTATCCAAAATATTTCATAATTTCTGTAAATGTGTGAAATATGCTTAGATGATTTTTGTTGGGGTTCAGTCAAGGTAAATCCAAAAACACAAATTTAAAAAATGTATTTTTTAATAAAGGATTATCTGCTAACGTTTCGGCTTACATTGCAAGCCATCTTCAGGGCTGTAAATATACAATGTCATGAGACTACAATCATAATTGGAATTAACATAATGGAGCATTGCAATAATATAATGTGATATCAAGAGCATGAATGTATAAAGCTATGTAGGAGAATTTAAAAAGATTTTGAAAAACCAATTTGAAAAAACATGTAAAAAACACCTTATTGACAAAGAAAATATTGAATAACATTAAAGCAGTAATTGGCCACATCTACCTATCATGAAGATGAGAGAGGACATCCTGTCCCTAAGATCACATTTCCATGACTAAGTTTAAATTTTACTTCTACACTGTGTGAGAGGTAGAACGGTGGGGGAAGGAGGTAAGAGTCGGGAGGTACAAAGGGTGTCAAGGAAGGGAAGTTGATAATCCGATTCCTTTTCAATAGTAAATTTCAGAAGAGGGTGGTATGGTGGTATAGAATTATAAGCAATAAGGTTGTAATATTTATATTTGTCTATGTGTGTTTCGTGACACCCTTATCATCCGGAACACCAATGGCTCTATTTCCACTGACTGGTATACTAAGCACACATACTCAGGTCGTCTCCTCCATTTTAACTCATCTCACCCGCATCATCAAAAAATTAATGTGGCCAAAAACCTCATCTACAGATCACTCACACTCTGACAAGATTTTTCACAGAAAAAATATCAAACGTGTTACTGACATCCTCCTGTCCAATGGTTTTCCTACTCACACCATTAAAAAACTTGTAAAATAATTTTTTATTTCCACTTCTCCAACTACCCCCCTCCCCCAAAATAACGACCTCGTCTTCCGTTCTCTTCCTTATATTCCAAAACTGTCTGAAAATATTAAGAAATCTCTCAGAAAAACTTTTCCTAACCTTACGCTTTCATTTTCCACCAACAACAAATTAAAATCTATTTACACCATTCTCAAAGACCCCATCCCCCTTCATAACAGAACTAATGTCGTCTACAAAATTCCCTGTTCCACACCTAAGTGCCAAGGTTCTTACATTGGACAAACAAAAAACCCCATTTTCCGCAGAATTAATAACCATAAAAATGACATAAAGAATAAACTAATAAAAACTGCCCTCACTAAACATGTTTTTCACGAAGAACACACATTTGACTTCGAGAACATAACCATTCTTTCCACTGAACCCTATCAAAACAAACGTCTTTTGTCCGAAACCGTTCACATTAACTTACAACACTATCCAGTTAATGACAAAACGGACATAGAACAAATTTCCTCAACTTATTCTAACATTTACAACATTCTAAAAACCATCAGCCCTCCTTCTCAATAAACCTGTCAAACATTTTTCCCAGTTCCAAAGTCACTTATTCCCAATAATACCCTTCCTTTTTTTCCTTTGTCCTGTTTTTTACCCTCTCTTGCAACAGGCCGCTTTCCCTTTGTACCTCCCGACTCTTACCTCTCTCCCCCACCGTTCTACCTCTCACACAGTGTAGAAGTAAAATTTAAACTTAGTCATGGAAATGTGATCTTAGGGACAGGATGTCCTCTCTCATCTTCATGATAGGTAGGTGTGGCCAATTACTGCTTTAATGTTATTCAATATTTTCTTTGTCAATAAGGTGTTTTTTACATGTTTTTTCAAATTGGTTTTTCAAAATCTTCTTAAATTCTCCTACATAGCTTTATACATTCATGCTCTTGATATCACATTATATTATTGCAATTCTCCATTATGTTAATTCCAATTATGATTGTAGTCTCATGACATTGTATATTTACAGCCCTGAAGATGGCTTGCAATCTAAGCCGAAACGTTGGCAGATAATCCTTTATTAAAAAATACATTTTTTAAATTTGTGTTTTTGGATTTACCTTGACTGAACCCCAACAAAAATCATCTAAGAATAATATCTACGGTCAAAAAACTCTCCTCTTGTGTGAAATATGCTCTCTCAATTTTGGTCAAATTAGTGGAAAATCTCTGCCAATAAATAATTATTTGATCTAGTAATTGTATTGTATTGTGTTTGGACCGCAGGTATCAAAGACAAGAATAACTTGCTGACAACCAGTTCGCTGGGAGATCTTGGGATGGACTCGCTCATGGGGACTGAAATCAAACAAACTCTTGAGAGGGATTACAATATTGTACTGACTACAGATGAAATTCGAAACTTGACCTTCACTAATCTTTTGGAATTCTCTGTACCATCATGTGAAGCAACTCAGGTGAATACTATTTCCTTATATCTATGCCCTAGACCATGTTTTATTGTAGCAATTAATAAAATATATAATATCGGATTAAATATTTTGTTAATAATGAACAATTTGTTGTAAAAATTGTAGACAAATGTCAAGTAAATATATTTAATGTAAATAATCTAAGGGGCTAGTACCATCAATGAATATGCAACTGTCATACTCCTTGAAATCTGTCTTCATTGGTATTCCAAGTTCTTCTTCTGGTGAGTGGTTTCAGAAAGAGTTTTCCATCTTCTGGCCAAATACCTTTGTTCACAGTTACTGTTTGTATTCAACTGATGTTAGTTGGTTCATTGTGAATAGTGGAATTCAGCCAGAATATGGAAAACTCTTTCCGAAAGTGCTCGCCAAAATAATGTGGAATGAAGACGGATTCTGAGAGGTATGAAATTTTATGTAAATATTATTTGTGAAAATTAAACATTAATAATTTCTGTGGTGCCGAAGTAACTCATGGGCGGGATTTTTTTGTCTTGCAATCCTAGTGCTGCTGGTTCAAATCTTGCCCTGGGTATAAATAAAGGCTTTTCCTGAGCCGTAGATGTTTAGAATGGGATGACAATCTAATTGGAAAAAGTACTATGGAGGCAGAATACTAAAGCAAATGGAATAATGCATTTAATAAAAAGTTTCTGACCCTAAAAAAAGTAAACCGACGACTAGAACTCCTATACAGGCTAATAAATAGGAACCCAAAACTTGCAATAGATAACAAACTAATGCTGTACAATATATTACCCCATTGACTCAACCCAAGATGTCCTCAGTGTTTTATTTAATTTGAGAATGGTGTCACTGAACACTTTTCTCCTCGTGTAAAACTTCCTATTTGCAACTTTGTTTTCCTATCTAATCAAATTACAAAATTTAACAAATAAATAAGTTGTGAATAACTATGCTCTTTTATATAAACAGTTTTTTTTAAATAAATAACAGCTATTATTTATTCAAATGGAGAGGTTTTTCACCTTAGATATTATTATTAGATGTTTTTTGGGGGGGTTCAGTCAAAGTAGATCCAAAAAAATAAATAAAAAATTTGTATTTTTAAATTATCTGCCAATGTTTCGGCTTACTTAGTAAGTCATCTTCAGGTCTGTTAAAATTAAATATCACAAGAAAAAAAACATAAAAATTAAATGATTTTCATAATTATTACATAGAATTGCCATAACTAAATGTAATGTGTTATCAAAAGTATGAAGAAAGTGCAGAAAAATTCAAAATACAAAAAAAAAAATATATACGTATATAATTCACCACACCAATCTTTCATGAACATGCCATGGTTCTTAAATTGGGCAAACTAAAAACCCTATTTCCTGTAGAATCAAAAGTCATAAAAATGGCATTAAAAAAAAAAATAAATAAATAAATAAAAACTGCCCTCACAAAACACACCATTCATGAAGGGCACACATTTGACTTTGATAACATTACCATTCCTTCCTTTGAACCCTATGAATATAGATGCCTTTTATCTGAAACCGTTCACATAAACTTAAAACTCAATTCAGTTAATGACAGAACAGACAAAGAACAAATTTCTTCAACTCATTCAAACATTTCTAACATTCTGAAAAATCATTAGCCCTCTTTCAAAATAAACCTGTCAAACATGTCTCCTAGTTCCTTTAGCTACTTATTCGCAATAATGTCCTAGCTTTTTTCCTGGCTTACCCCCTTTGATGCAGGCCACTCTCCCTTTGTATTTACCGCCTCTTACCTCCCACCCACGTTGTCCATCTCAAAAATCTTTCACAAGTTTCAAACCCTACCTCTCAGTCATAAATACGGGATCCTGGTGATACGACATCCTCTCTCTCTTTCATGATAGGTAGGTGTAGTGAATTATATATTTTTTTGTATTTTGTTTCTTGAATTTTTCTACATACTTTTGATATCACATTACATTTAGTTATGGCAATTCTATATAATAATAATGTAAATCATTTAATTTTTTATGTTTTTTTCTTATGACATTGCATTTTAACAGCCCTGAAGATGGCTTACGATGTAAGCCAAAACATTGGCAGATAATTAATTTTTGAATCTACCTTGACCGAACCCCAGCAAAAAACATCTAATGCTATTATTTATCATTATTTTT
>KZ809345.1:38484-52504 GCA_000696205.2 Oncopeltus fasciatus | reverse complement strand
CAAATATTAAGTTCAACCAAAAAAAATAAAACACACAAAGATATGTTTTTGTGTATTTATGTTTGTATTAAGTTGTAAAGTTATTTAAACAATTACTATCTGTAAATTTTTATTGTTAGTTTACAATTGCTGAAGTTAAGAATTACTTAACACGTGAATTTTATTGTTATTTATTAAAGTATTAATTGTTTTACATATTTAGTTGTTTTTTCTTCATTATTACCTCATTACTGATTATTAGGATTATTAAACAAAATATATTTACTGATTGGAATAGCAATCGTTACATTTTATAAATATATATTTTAATTAACCATGCTGTCCAAGAAAAAATAAAATTTCTATACATGTTTTTATGAATATATAATCTTAAATGCAATAAAAAATTTAATTTAATAAATAAGAACACACACATATGTGGATTCTTCCAAAAATAATGCCAGCTAACTACTGATATAAATTATAAAGTACATGTTCACTTAAGCTTCCACGGTCGTCAGATGCATATACAGTTTCTTCTTCCGGGTTAGACCGTGTCAAGTAGTTGGTAGTTGCCGAGCTTTCGCACATCCTGTGATGGCTTCTTCAGGGCTGAATAGAGAATTAGAGCTGTTTTCAAATCCAGGGGTACTTATACCCGTCGTGGTCCGGTCCTTGGTCGAAGCCTGTCTTCCCATTGGTTGATCCTGTCTTCTGGCGGCTGGTCTCTATAGTAGTCAAACACGGATGCACGGAGATGTCAGCTCTAGCAGAACACTTTGCCTACACCAGCCACCACATCAAATTCGAAGACGCTTCAGTACTAGCCCAGGAAAGCAACTACTATCGATGCACCATCAGAGAAGCCATCGAAATAACGAAGCATCCGAAAAATATAAACAGGGAAGACGGTTACAGACTCAGCAAGAACTGGAAACCAGCGTTAGTCGACAAGAGGATCCAGCCAATCAGTGACCAGCTACCTGACAACTCCGGAGACCAGCCGTTAGAAGACGGGATCAACCAATGGGAAGGCAGGCTTCGCCCAAGGACCGGACCACGACGGGTATAAGTACCCCTGGATTTGAAAACAGCTCTCATTCTCTATTTAGCCCTGAAGAAGCCATCACAGGTTGTGCGAAAGCTCGGCAACTACCAACTACTTGACACGGTCCAACCTGGAAGAAGAAACTGTATATACATCTAACGACCGTGGAACATCTCACCAACCTGTACGGGGAGGATGTTGTTCAGAGGAGGAAGAACATCGACAAATTCAGATTGAAGAAAATGAGACTCCTGGCACAACCGGCATTTCTTAAGAGATGCAGAGACCACAACGTACTACCCATGTGTTCTAAAGTGACGAAGAAAGGAGCAGTCAACGCATGCAAAACATATTGGCAAGATCCTCGAGCATCGAAGACGACTCTCAACAACATATATGAAGACTCTCTAATGAAAACTGTTGTTAACCTCACGAATGAAGAATTTCCTAGAGAGACACTTCAGGTTCTACAGAAAGGCTTCAACTACGCCATCGCCCCACGTCGGATTCCTAGGGAAAAAAAAGAAAAAATAATAACAAACATCGTAGCTTGTATCATGAACCTTGAACCAGAAGCAGCTGAAACAAACCGGCAGGATGTCAGTCATGCTCTAAGGAAGGCTAAGCCACCCAAGCCGAACCTCAGCAAGGAGGAATGCAAGGCATTAAACGACCTGAAGAAACATGAAGACTTGGTCATCACCCCGACCGATAAGGGCAACGCCACCGTCATCATGAAGAAAGAAGACTACCTGGAGAAGATGCAGGCACTCCTCGATGACAACACCTAGAAGAAGCTTGAGAAAGATCCTACAAAGACCATCAACCAACAGGTCATCTCCATAATCAACTCAAGCAACGACGAACAGATGAAGAGGAAGTCTCTCGAGATATCAGACCCGTTCCGCCAAGACTCTATGGACAGCCAAAGATACACAAAGAAGGCATACCCATGAGGCCAATCGTATCGACTATCAGCTCACCAATATACAACGTAGCGAAGTGCATCGCAGAGAAGCTGAAGCCTCACGTCGGTAACACTGAACACCACATTAGGAACTCCAAACACTTTGTCAGCATTCTTCAAGACATCAGAATTGAAACACATGACATCGTCGTCAGCTTCGACGTGAAGTCCCTCTTCACCAAGGTCCCTGTTGAAGAAACTCTGAACCTGTTGAAGAACCTCCTCACGGAAGAAGAATTTAGTCTGGCCAAGTTAAGTCTCTAATCTACCTACTTCCTCTACAACGGCAAGTACTACTCACAGCTAGAAGGAGCAGCCATGGGATCACCACTAAGTCCACTCGCAGCCAACCTGTACATGGAAGACTTCGAACGGAGAGCTCTCGACTCTGCACCACAAGCGCGGGTCTGCTGGTATCGTTAGGTGTTTGTCTAGTTAAGATCCAATATCAAGGTGAGAAAATCACAGAGGTATACTCTGCCAGTGATATTCCTTTACTCACATCTGGGTAGATCAGAAATCCTGACCTCGGTATTCGGAATCCCTAGAATTTTGTTCTGACATTCGTTTTCATAGGTGCTCCTCAGGGCATTTTCAATTCTGAAGTTCTGTCAACAATTCAACTACAATATATAGTTCTGTTAAATTAACATAGAAATATTGTGGGAACTACTGGATTCTCAGAATGGATATGTTTTGTATAGCAAATTTGGGAACATATATCCCCCATCTCGATGTGGACACGTTTATTTTAGAACTTACTATTCATTGCCAAGGAAAGAATGAATGCTTATTTCATGAATGCCGGTAAGGCATCATCATGTAGAAACTGACTACTAATTGGCCCCCTGCCAGTATAAGACAGTTTAAAGTTTCAGAAAATGAAAGTAAATACTGAAATGTAAAAGCAGTTTTAGATAGAAGTTCTGGTAAACAAACAAGAACCTTCACTAAGTGATAAAAATCACAATTAAACTTTTATTTTTGTTCACAATAGACCAAGAAAAAACTTTTGAACAAAAAGGTATAAAACAACTACTTCTTGCAAAGTAAACTATATGTGAAGGAGATGGAGTGGTTCTATTATTGGCCAAGAATAAAATTGTATTCAACATAAAAATAATTATCTTTAAATAAAATAACACAAAAAAAAAATTGAATTACAAAACAAATAAGTACAAAAAAGCACCAGTAACAAATACGCTATTAATACCTCAATACCTCAGTTGGTGGAGAGTGACATCGAAACTTTTCACTCATGGCTCTACACAGTAATTGCTACAATGCAGATTGCTTCTATCAGTTTCAAAACTGATGTTCTCAGAAATCAGGCTTACACTTAGTGTCAAAATGTTAGACATGCCCATTGAAATTTATAAAACTTTCCATTTTTTCTTTATTTTTTATTGAAAAATTTTTTTAAAGTGCAGTTTTAAGTATAAATTATGATATTGAAATGGGGGCAATGTTCTCAGACCTTAAGGATTATTTAAATCCAATATCAGTAAATATTGACATTTTACATGCCTCAAAATGATAGACACACTTGTTGTTTTTTACTATTTTCTTAATCTTCTACAGTTTGGAACAATCGAAGAGTTGAAATCTGCAATTCTGGCTTCATGGGAACATATACCTCAAGAAACAAAATAAATTGTACGATGCATTACCAAACAGAATTTTTGAATTAATAAACGGTGGTGAAAAGGTCACGGAGTATTAAAATGTGTTTTATTTATTTTTACCAGGGAGTGTGTCTAACATTTTGACGGGCCATAACTTTAATTTAAAAAAAAATGTATAAATCTTTTGTATTTATTAATGTACACAAGCAGGCTGCTGATCAACTTCAGGTGAGTCTTAAATTATTTTAATGCTGTTTTACGGGTGATTTGAAAAGGTGGGAGAGTAGGGATTACAATATTTGCAGTGTGTCTAACATTTTGACACTGAGTGTGTGAAAGTTAAAAAATTCCTTATCCAGGGGCAATAAATAATTTCTCAAGAATATTTTACTAAGACCTCTTCAGAACGCGATAAGGGTTCACAAACTAATGTGATCAACCTAGCTCCAAATTTAAGATTAAGCCAAGAATTTTTAGTTAAGTTTTGCATGTTTTCTTTTAGCAATAATTATGTATTATTAGGTTATGAAAGATATTATCTGTGAATTTAATTGCTAAAATGAATAAAACAATTTATTAAATGATAAAGTTATAAGAAATATGCAATTGTTGAAAATACATTTAATCAAATCATATATGAGAACATCGAAAAACTTAATAAAACTTCCAGTGAGCTATTAAAATTATTAGAAAACATAAAAGCTCTATAAAATTAGATGACGTTTAACCTGATAATTAATTAATTAATTAGATTAACCAATTTACTCATAAAATTACAGATATTCCAAACATTTTAAAGACAAAGTAGAGGAAGAAAACAATAATCTTCTAGAGAACAGTATAACAAGATAAAGTAATTTACCATATAATATTTTCCTAAAGAAAAAGACATAAGTGGAAAACGCAAAACTCCCATGATAGTTGATATAGGAAACAATTTCAAAAAAAAAATTTCTGCTTCCAAGTACTGAGCCTCTTGAATAAACTCAAGAGGCCCAAGAACCTTAAATGTATTGATCTTAAATAGGGCTTTCATTTCAGGTCATGACAGATAAAGATACTATTGGTCACTATGAATTTCTTAGCTTATCTTTCAGCCTTTGTAACTCTCCAGAAATTGATGAACATGGTCATCAGGAACCTTAAGTTCGTTCTTGTTTATATAGGTGACATTATTGTCTTTTTTGAAACTTTGGAAGAACACTTCATCACTCTCTCAAGTCCTTGAGAAATCACAAAAACAATCTCACTATCAGGCTTGATAAGATATAATTTTTTAAACTGAAATCCTACTGACACTCTACTATTGCAAGTTACAGACATTAGCCAATCTCAAGAAATTGTACCTTTAAAACTTATAATAGCAATTTTTATTTTGAACTAGATAACTCAGAAACTGCTGGATAAATAATTATAAGTTTGTAATGTTACCAATCCATTAAGAATATATGTGGGAAACTCTAAAAATATGCAATAAAAGATTTATGATTTAATTTCTTTTTATTTAAATTGGACTTATGAATTCAGAATAAACTGCCAAAGCAATTTTAGATCCTCATATCTAGTAAACACTGTAAAAAAAAACAAAAAAAAACAAGCTATAGAAGTGTTATGAGTCAAGAAAACTGATGTAACAATTTTAGAGCTGACATAGAAGGTGTGGCTATTAAACAACGAGACTGATGCTGCTACAGAAGAACTACGCATGTGCCAATTCCGAATGACTGACAACTGTGCAGCGTAAAGCCTACTCTTTGGATTGCAGTATCTCCTGTGTTTGTCTATAAATCAGTCTGGCCATAACCTTTGTTTATGTAAGAGGTGTTTGTTTTATTTTGCCAAAAACTTGATAAATGTAAGTAAGTAGAGCAACAAATTGTCGTGAAATTTCACATGCAATTAGGTAAAACCCCTACTGAAACTTACCGTTTATTGAAAGAAGTTTATGGCGATGAATGTTCATCATTTGCACGAGGTTTTGAGGGGTTCAAGTGTTTTCAAGATGGCCGAGAAGACCAGAGATGGCTGCCCGGGTTGTCCTTCCACGTCCAAAACAGATGAAAATATCGAAAAGGTTGATCATCTGGTTCGATCTGACAATTCGTGAGATTGATGAAACTGTTGGAATTGACAAATAATGTATAAGGCAAATTTTACATAACTATTTGAACATGCAAAAAGTTTGTGCGAAAATAATGTCTAAAATTCTAACTATCGAACAAAAAGAAGCTCATAAAAACTGACACTTCAGATGCCATTATAAATGACCTGAACTTCTTGGAAAGATTCATAACATGTGACAAATCTTGGTTTTTTACTTATGATCCCGAAAAAAAATCCAGTCAATCCATGCATTGGAGGGGTCCACCTTACCGAAAGCTAAAAAAGCTCGAATGAGCAAATCAAAATCAAAGTGATAGTGATTTTTTTTACATTCATGGGATTGTGTACCTTCACTGGGTTCTTGAAGGTCAAACTATTAATCAAAATTACTACCGTGAGGGGCTTGCTCAACTCTGCAAAAGATTCAGGAAAAAACAATCCGAATTGTGGAAGAACAAGTCATGGGTTCTCCATCAAGACAATTCGCCAGCTCACAACGCATTGTCTGTCAACATGTTTCTAGCCAAGTACAACATCCCACTTTTAGACAATCCGCTTTATTCGACTGACCTGGCTTCATGTGACTTTTATCTGTTCCCAAGGTCCCCAAATCTGCATTAAAAGGAACAAGATGTCAGTCTGTTGAAGCAGTGAAAGTGGCACGCGCCATGCAGGAGCACACAGAACAAGACTTCAAGCACTATTTCGAAGAATGGAAAATTCCCATGGAGCGCTGTAAGGATAGAGGAGGGGTGTATATTGAAGATGATAAAAATTAAATATGTATAAATTTAAAATAAAATATTTTACAGCAATAGTCTCATTATTTATTAGCCAGACCTCGTAAGTCTGCCTCAAAAATCTTTAGCATGATTACTATGCTTCATATTCTACTTAATTTTTATACTACAATTTATATTTTTAATATAAAATTTATATNTACAATTTATTTTTATAAGTGAATTAATTTATTTAAAGAAAATTTAATTTATTTATTACAAATCTAAGTTTTTTATGGTAAAATTTATGACTATTTATTATTTTAATTTTAGCTCTCACAAAATAATTTATCTGGATTTTCCATTTTTAAATTTTAAAAGGGCACATTGTTTTAAAAAGAGTAACTTACTTCTTTTTCAAGATATTCTGAATAACATTTCTTGTCAAGGGCAAGGGAAGGAATGTCCCTAAGCAAGCGAGCTGTACAGCTTGGTCAAGGTCAGTCGTAGGTGTTCTCAAGTAGTCAGATTTCCCCTGCACACATACAAAAATATATATATATATATATATGTGTGTATACCATACGACAAAAGTGAAATAATATTGAATATTCTCTTTTATATTTTTTTTTTTGCACATTCTATGATAGCTTCTTCAAGACTGAATGGACCAATATTTTGCAAGTATTTTAGAAAATATTTGGTAGATAAGAAGAGTTGGATAAATGGTATTTTACAAAATTAATGCAATTTTTACTTTTTTTTAAATTGCAAAATTTTTATAGACTTAATCCAGAAAATAAAAAATCTTTCTTCTTGAAACCCCGTGTTCTAATTACTCTTTTTTGTTCGGTTTTTACAGAAACAAAAACTTATAAACAGTAGATATAAACTCTTAGTGTTATTTTTATATGACAGATCAAATCCCACAGAGTGTACCATATATTGTAAATTAGTAAATGTTAGGGTTCGGTCTAGATAGTTGCTACCCCAATAAAGTTTATGACCCCAATAAATATACTCAATAAAAAAATCTCTCTGAAACTACTATGGTAGACTAATAATCTAAACAAAAATAAAAATAAGTAATCTAAATTAATATCTCAGATATATGGTTTTTGAAGAAAGAAATAAAATTATATTAAAAAACAAAGTCATTTTATGTCTTTTGAATGAATAATAATGTGTTTGAATCTGTATAACAACAAATATACTAAAATAAATATGTGTGTGTGTGTGTGTGCGCGTTTGTGCGTGCGTGCGTGTGTGTGTGTGTGNATAAAATTGTATTAAAAAGCAAAGTCATTTTTATGTCTTTTGAATGAATAACAATGTGTTTGTATCTTCATAATAACAACTATAATTAAATAAATATGTGTGTGTATATATAAATAAATAAATATATATATATAAATAATATATAATAAATTCAAATACCTGATCAAAGAGGAAGAAGAGGGTAAACCAATATTGGTGTCATAGAGTTCTCTGAGGTTAGCTGTGATGTATCGCACTCGAGGCTCGAATCGCTATTCTTCAATTGGACGGCTTTTGGTGTACTTTTCCTCAATCTGATCAACTGATTAAGGTTTAAAAAGTTATCTATTCTGTCCTGTGTATGTGTTTGATAAAAAACTATCTGGCCAATATTGTATAACAGGAAAGATATTAAATCTTCTTCATCTTTTTCTCTTTTTCCTAAGTGCCTTTAACCAAGGAGGTAAGATATTAAATCACATAACTAAATTTAAATTTTAACAATAAACAATCTGACATTTATAAAATATATACTATTGCTAGGTAATTTTTTTTTGTCTACTACCAAATTTTTATGCGTTTATTGAACATAAATCAACAACTGTAACTCAAATAAAAATGTAATATATATTTTCATAATGTCTACTGCATAGTAAAAATGGGATGAAAGCCATGTATTTTTCATCTTATGAAATCTGTTTGTTTTAAAACTTTTCTAAATGTCACTATATATATATTTTTTTCATATCATCCAACATCTACACTTTTTTTTACCAAATACCGCACAAAGTGCCCAGATCTCTCAGTAGTTAAAAAAAAAAAAATTAAACAGCTAGTTTTAAAGCTCATGTTCTAAACAAAAAAAATCAATATCTATCTAACAAGCGACCCCAATTGGGTCCATAATATCTCCTTCGTTGATATCCCCTCTCCTGTTCAGAAAATATTAAGTTTAGGCCCTAATTTCTCAGTCCCCCCACTAGATTCTAAATCAAATATTCCTAAATCAATAGTTGATTTAGAATCCACTTATAGAGACTCCCGTCATTCTGTTAGTGAAGACGAGAGGGAATTGTCACGATTTACAGTTAGCAATATCATCACAACACTACCTGCACTCCTTTAAACCTGGCGACTCCCTACTCTCCTCGGAATTCTTCTCAGATCTTAAAGCGATCCGTAAAAAAAAACAACCTTTCTTTACTCCTTAGACGCCGAATCTGTCTTCACTAATATACCTAAAGGGTTAAAGCCCTTCAAATTATTGATAAACATTGGAATACAATCCAAGACCACACTACACTATCCCGGTCTACATATCTCGAGTCCCTTTGCTGTACTTCCGGCTATCTCCTTTACCAAGGTAAATACTACAACCAGATTGACGGTCTGGCTATGGGAAATAACCTTGCTCCCGACATTTCAATCATCACCCTAAACGACCTCTTAGACTCTATCCTTCCCCCCTTTCACAAAAACATTTTCTTCCTTAAAAAATATGTTGACGACCTCTTCCTCATTCTCAATCCAGAAAAAAAAATTCCCCAGATCCTTACTTCATTTAACTCATACCACCCTCGTTTCAAATTCACCATTGAAATTGAATCTGACTATCAACTCCCCTTCCTTGACACCCTTATTATCCGTAATACCAACGGCTCTATCTCCAGTGATTGGTACACCAAGCACACTTACTCAGGTCGTCTCCTCCACTTCAACTCATTTCACCCTCATCATCAAAAAATAAATGTGACCAAAAATCTTATCTACAGATCACTCACACTCTCTGACGAGGTATTCCATACCAAAAATAATAAACGTGTAACTGACATCCTCCTCTCTAATGGTTTTCCTACTCACAGCATAAAAAAACTATTAAAAGAATACTTTATTTCCACTTCTCTAAATATGCCCCTTACCCAAAATAATGACCTCATTTTCTGTTCTCTCCCTTATATTCCAAAAATTTCTGTAAATATCAAGAAATCTCCCAGAAAAACTTTCCCTAACCTTAAGCTTTCTTTTCCCACCAACAACAAGCTAAAATCTATTTACACCATACCCCTTCCTAACAGAACATTGGATTAAGTAAAAACCCTATTTCCCGTAGAATTAATAATCATAAAAATGATATAAAGAAAAACTAATAAAAATTGCCCTCACAAAACATGTTTTTCGTGATAAACACACATTTGACTTCGAGAACATAACCATTCTTTCCACTGAACCCTATGAACACAAACGCCTTTTATTTGAAACCGTTCACATTAACTTACAACACAATCCAGTTAATGACAGAATGGACATAGAACAAAGTTCTTCAACTTATTCAAACATTTTCAACATCCTGAAAAACCATTAGCCCTCCTTCAAAATAAATATGTCAAACTTTTTTCCCAGTTCCAAAAGTTACTTATCCGCAATAATACCCTTCCTTTTTTCTTTGTCCTTTTTATTGCCCCTTTTGAAACAGGCCGCTCTTCCTTTGTACCTACCGCCTCTTACCACCCACGGTGTCCTCAATAAACTTTTTTCAATACCACCAGGACGTGTTAGTTGTCTTATTCAATTCCCTCTACACTAGCAAGAGTCTAACCCACGAGAAAGGCGAGAACTTCGTATTGTACTCAAGGGAGCTGACATTGTCATACATTTTGTCGACTCTCGTCATTTAATTTATTTAATTTTTTCCTTATAAATATTTAATTTGGTTGTGGTTTTTTTTTTTTTTTTTTTTTTTTTTTTTTTTTTTTTTTTTTCTGTGTTAGCCTCCCTTGCAACCACTAAGGGTCATTGGAGGGAGGGGCTATCTACAGGTTGCCACCCTATTTTAAACACCCATGGCTCAGGACAACCTTCTATATTATAAATAAAAGATTGACCTGGGCGGGATTTGAACCCGCGGCGTCAGGATTGCGAGACCCGTACGGATCCCCTGAGCTATCCCGGCGCCCCTGTTGTGGTTTTTTATCCCACGTAAATTTTAAACAATTAATGAGAGGGAATAGAATAAAAAAATCTATCTGTCTCAGCCAGTAATCGAACCTGGATCCCCTGCTATCCGTGCCGGTGCATTTAGTGTAGAGGGAATTTAATGAGATATCTAGCGCGTCCTGGTAGCATAACTGGTAAATGCACGGGCCCGGATAGCAGAGGATCCAGGTTCGATTCCTGGCTGTTGATAGATTTTTTTATTCTATTCCCTCTCATTAATTGTTTAAATCTGTGTTGAGTTTCATAAATATTATGCCCAGTAAAGCGACTTTTTTTATTACTTATACTTGAAATTTCAGCTATCCCTACTTCTATTGGTCTGATTGATTTTGCTCCATAACAATTTAAGCCTTTAGTTTTGCATTTAAAAGACGTATAGGTGTTATTTCATTAGGAAATCTAATTATGGGTGTCGTATAGGATGACATCACCACTGAATACATTCAAGCAAAGGCACACAGCTGCTGATACATGATCTCTACTGCTCATTACCACAACTGAGGACGTAAAACCCCAAAACCTGAGAAGAACTGCAAATAATACAAATTGCACAATTTACACATATCGCACCGCACCTTTCAAAATGAGACCCTCCAAAGCGTCATGAAATTTTAACTCATTGCTTGAAAAAAAAAAAAAAAAAAATCATAGATCCAATACTGCGAATATTTTATAATGAACTAAATGAATTATAGTCCCCAAGATATAACAGCGCGAGGGTCACCGAGGCGGTTCTGTGATGAAGAGCTTAGTGAGTTGAGTTTCTGCCTTGGACAGTTGCAAAGGAGTGCTGGAACGCTCGAAGGCCACTATTAGTTTGTGGTCGCCGATGTTTCCAGCAAACGGGTAGAAGTTGTTCCTTTGAAGACAAGTACATTGACCAATATCATCCAATCTCCTAGAAATATTTTTGCACGACAATGCCCCATCTCCAGACTCATCTTTTCTAATAATGGCCCTCAATACTCATAAGCCATGAGTTCAATGTTTCTGCGAGGAAAACAGTATAAAGGATATCACCACGCTCCCTTGCTATCCTCAGAGTAAAGGACTTGCTAAAAGGACAATTAGAACTTTTAAAAACAGGTTTTGTAGATGGAAGGTTTCTATTATTGTCTAATCCCAAGACACGAGGCTCTCAAAACCAACGCCTCAAATTGATCTACTACTAAAGCCTAAAGAACACTCACAAAGATAACGGCTTGTTATCAGTGATAAGGTCTGTACAGAAGGGCTTTTCTTGAGAACAAAATCGGAAGAATCTCGCATCTAGTCCAGGTTGACGGAGGACTACACACAGTCGTCTCCGCCTAGACGCACACGAAGAGTGAGAGCGGGTGTGGGGATCGATGTCGGTGTAACATCATTATTAACGAAACATTATGTAATATTCTACTTATGCCTCTCCTTGCCTAAGTAACTTTACAAAACATATAATCTTGTAAAACACTTTCATAATATTCCCTTGTGTTCTAAAATGGATTAGGTCTTGTGTTTTCCTTCATAGTTAAGTATACAGCGAAAATGTAAAGTAAATAATTATATATATATATATATATATATATATATATGCATATTAAACTCAAATTGAAATGAATGAATGAAATGAAAGTAATGTTAATCTGCTGCAAATTTTCTGATAAATATTCAGAAATGATTTATTTTTTTAATTATAGGTTCTTTGCTATTGGTTCTTTATTTTGCTAATGTAAACTTTAGACAGAAAAGGCTAATTCCTTCGAGATAGTTCTTATCAAGACTTTATAAATTTTAATGCCTAGTAGGAAGGATCGAAGAAATCAGTAAAAGAAAATAATGTCCTTGAAATGGTTTTGTTTTAAAATAAATTAAATTAAATTTTTCCCTTTTATTTTTCAATTTCGATGTTAATAATAATACACTTTGTCAGTTTNCTTTATAATTGTTAATACATAATTATTAAGATTATTTTTTGTTATTTAAATACCCAATATACGTATTACAAAACAGCAAGTGTGAGAAAGAGAAAAAAGTGTTAATAATAAAAATAAGTAGTAGTAGTAATAGTAATATATTGATGTGTTGCCAATACGGTATTAGAAGAGTTCATGCGTATCATGTTTCCGATATATTAACAATGAGGTGTTTGTTTCTTTTGATACATTTCACTAAAATATTCCTCCATAAATGTCTGATTTCATTTGGAATAAAGGCGTGGAGAGGCATTGAATTCTAGCTGCGGTACAAGCAGCTTTGAAACGCTGTACATGCTTGCATCATAATGAAAATCTTTTGGGGAACAAACGAGCCGAACAAATCAGGCAGCGGTTTCAAAAGACACGTACCGCCCTCGGGACAACGTGTAAACCGATAGGCGATCAGAAACGAGGGGGGATTGGAGCTCGGGGGCCAGCCATTGCAGGTAGTCGTGGTATGTATATAGTGTGTTTTAAGCCAGCGGTGAGCTTCGGAAGAGAGAGAGAGAGAGAGAGAGAGAGAGAGTGAGGTCCGTGAAAGGGCTAGTGAGAGGTATATATATATATATATATAGCATGATTTGGAAAGTTCTACAATACTCAGGAATTGCTTACTGAATTTAGTTGAATTTAGAATCGCGATGAAAACTTTTTTTAAAAGTTTTTCTTTTGATTTTTCGAAAGTACAAACTGGTTTGAGGCTGGCGCATCTTTCCTGTTACCAAAACTGATGTAGTGCCCACCACATGGAATGGTACTCTTGAGTCTGCTGCATAAAGAGGACCTTTGAACTACATCTGAATAGTTCTCTGGATAAACCCCTTATATGTATTTGATTAAGCTGAATTTTCACTTTGTCGATTTGAAATCCATCATACATAGCAAAGCGTATGTAAGGACTATTCTTGTGATTACAGTGTTATATACAGTGAACAATATAATTAGTTCAGTGCAATTTGCCCCTACTGTGGTCAGGGACGAGGGTTCGTCGTATCGTACAAACTTATTGTGTCTCACTATTATGGTACGCACACACACCACATTCAAGGCGCAAAAAAAAAAAAAATGTTCGTTCATTTTAAATACTTTTATCTTGGACGAACACTTGTGGCGTATCCAAGATAAATACTTTTACAATCATGAAACATTTTGCGTCATAATAACGACAATAAATTTATAGTACTACAAGAAATGCAAAGGGAGCCAGAAAAAAAAAATACCCCTACACCACCAAGGCGGATCCATAATCCATAACAGTTTTGGGGTATCCTATATTATCCTGTTTATGCACATTTTGAGTTTCACAGGCGTCAGGTTTAGCCAAAAATTCTCTACCCACTTACTCAAAAAACAATATTACAATATATATATAT
>KZ809344.1:88010-98927 GCA_000696205.2 Oncopeltus fasciatus | reverse complement strand
GTTATATATATATATATATTTAGATATATATATATATATATATATATTCTATTTGTACAAAAGACGGGTAAAGTGAGGAGGGAATCCCCTGGAGCTGGTAGCTCATGAATGACAAATGCCCCACGTTGATGTGGTGATTGCTTGCGGGCAAATTCCCCTTCGGCTGACGTCTCCTGCGAGACTTTCCCCTTCGGCAAAGTCTCCTGCGAAGGCCTCTTACAAGTTCTCTTAATAGTTATAGTGATTAGGGGTAGTAGCAGCTTGTACTCACAAAGTAAACTCGCGTTCTGCCTGAAGTTTTCAAATCTTTCTTAAAATTGACTCCTACCCAAGATGGTATATGTCTAAAATGCAATAGGATGAATTTCCTAGCTGTGTGGGACACGTTGGAACAGAAATAAATGAATTACTGGAAGGATTACCTTGCAACATTCAGCTTTAAATGGATACCATTCCTTCCCGCATGGAAGAGAATCTGGCATTCAGAACTTTCATGACCACACTTGCACTCTAGTGTGCTGTAGGACAAAAATGAATATGTCCTTATCACGCCCCCTCCCTCGCACTGAGCCTCTATGGCTTTTTAAAAAAAAAAAATTACTCTTTTTCCTTAATGGAAATGCACTGGACTTCTAAGTCAAAGGTCCCAGGTTTACCGACTGACTACAGTTATTCCTTCATTCTGTGCTTCTGTTTAAAGTTCCAGAGAATTTATTTTGTAGTATTGGGAACACCTTGTCGTAATTGGGCACTATTCTTCATAGAATGGAAAAGAGTCAGGCAGGAATAAGCAATTTTCGTAAATATACTATAGAAAATAATCTCAAAGGATTCCTGTTCAAGACTGTTGCGATCTGCTAGCGTTTTTTTTATAAAACTAATGTTGGAAGAAACACTAAGATCCTAAATTTTACTTTTCCCATACGCCCCCCTTCCATTTTGCTGGTTTTAATCTAAACTGATCATAATACGGGGAGGAAATGTACCATATCCCAAGCTTGAAATTATATTTTTGGAAATTTTAAAATTGCAAATATGACAGGCCGAAATGAGGAAATATGTGTCTGTGACCGAAGAAGGGTTGGGAGGGGGTGAGTATATACATTTACAAATATACACTCAAAAATCACATATCAGGATAATTTAAATCCAACTAAACACCTTAAAGTAGTCGATTGAATTAAAATCCCTTATACCATCTTTAATTACAATAGTTACTAAGGAATGTAAATTACTATTACCCAACCATAATACGCTAAAATAATTATTTTCAACTGAATTAGGTTTCTCTTTTTGTTATATAGTTAAATCAGTTAGTTCTCTTATTATTTTACAGTTATGTAGTTTGTTATATATTATATATTTGTGGTTAGTAACATGTATGAAATTTTATAATACGTTGTCATTATGATACTTTATGTCTTGTCGTGATTATATCTCTACAGCCAGACGGCATCTTTAGCCTATATCTTGAAGTACTTGGAACAGCTGGTGGTCAGTCCCCTCCAAGCTGGAAGTTATTTTGAGAGGTGAGGTTCTGCTGTTTGTGTGTACGCTGATATCAGCAGGTCGTAAACAGGATGGCTTCCCCACCATTAATCTGCCCGGACGTTAATCCCCCTTTGTGCAAATTTAATAAAGCGGATAGTCGAGGCCACAAGAGGGGGGGGGGAAGGGGTATAGCTCATTTCTCCTTGGAATCTTCATCACTGCCCCAGTCGATATTATGTCGACAGAGAGGTCACCTCTTGCGAAAATCCCTATCTATTCAAGTCCTTTATAGTACGTGCATCGTATAGACAGCGAATTTCCTTTTTCAAGTAGAGAAGAGTCTAGTATTTGCAGGTTAGATAAAGAATGAAGAGATATAACAATACAATTATGTTATCCATATTATTCATTCCACTATTCCCATAGCGGAATAGCTCCTGTCAAAGGCGTAATAGCGGAAAAATAGTATCATTATTAAATTATATTATATTATTATTAAATTTTCGCTTTGACAATTTTTATAAGGAATCCTCAGAACAAAGAAATTTATCTAGCCCCAAATTGATTTTTATTTAATCATATCTTTTCATTAAATATATTTTTATCTTTAAAATTGCATTGGTCAACCGTTTATTTTTATGTGTTAGTCCTGTCTGAAATTAAGCAAATTAAATTATTGCCTTAAATTTTCATATTTAGTATTAATGCGCTCAATTCAAAATGTATTTTATTTATGTCTAGAATCATAAAAATTTAAATATTTTATCTAATATAATTCAATTTTTATATGCATACCACCATATGAAATTAATATTGATCATATTTTCTCTACAATTTTGTTAACATTTTGGGTGCTATTTATTAACGTGATAAGAACCAAAGTGTAATTTTCCAAGACAACATTTGTTTACAACCACTTGTCGCTGATTACTTCTCTCATTCCTCCTTCCCGGCCAGTCTAGAGCAAGTTTTAGTGGTCTTGTTTTTTGTCATTTCTCTCATTCATGTCTTTATTTATCGAAGCGCAGGAAATGTGTTCAAATTATTACTCTGCTCTGTTTTCTTCTGGGAAGGTTATTCTTTCACGCATTATCTTATTCTTACTTTTTAGAGTTAGGATAGAATATGGAGGGTAGAAATGAAGGGAGAATTCTAGAAGTTACTTTCCTCGTACGTTTGCCAGGATTATGTTGCACAAGCGTCGTCATACACATCCCCCTGTAATTGTGCGAAGGACTTATTGCTCTGAGAAGAACTACCCCAGGGGGAGTTACTAACCTCAGGATATGTATTTCTCGATTTTTTCAAGATAAGAGATAAGTGTAAGAAGAATAGAGAGAAAGAGGGTGTGAGAGGGCGTGAAGGGGAGGGGATGGTGGTGGAGGGGGGGGTCTGCTATTATTATTTATCCCCGGAGAATCTGGAAGGTCTCCAGGCACTTATAGGTATCATTTTTCTTCCAGTGGAGGCGGGCACTGACGCAGAAATATCCCTGGAATCTGATGCTGGCCTCGTACGTCTTCATCACTCGGAATGATAATAAATTCGAGTGGGGGGCTTCCAAAGGGAGGGTCCTGTTCGGGCTCTTATTGGACAGGCCGTGAAGATTTAGGAGCTCGCGATCTGTCCGTGTCTTTTGTAATTAGTGCCGACTGTGAGCCAGTCTCTTGCTCGTCACTGATCTTCTCATTGTTTCAGCATTATTCTTCAAGAAGTAGCCCACTTGTAGATATCGCCTCACAGATTGGCAAACATAGAACAGAGCTTTTGTATTTTATGAAAGACTCAGAGAGAGAAAGAGAGAGAAGGAGAGAGCCAAGAATTCAGCTTTTCAGGAAACCATATTTTATAATAAATAAGGGTGCTCAAATTACAACAATCAATAGTTTGGACAAGAGAATAATATTAAAACGAGGTTAAAGTTAAAAAATTTAAATTTACGTTACGCAGAAGCCTTGTAAGCCAAGCAGATTTCCAAAGCAACATTAAGTATGGAAAAATATAAGATAAGGCTTTAGGGAAGAATAAGATAAAAGTTAAGATCGCTAACATTGGCTATAGACAAGAAGGAAAATGAGATAAAAGCGCTCAAAATGTATAGTTACATTCTTAAATATTTTCTTCAATTTTCGCGATTTTTATCAAACAGTTAAAAACAAACAAAAAATTATAGAGAAATAAATCTTATGTCTATTAAGTTTATGGCTCTACAAATAGAGAGCCTAAAAACAAACTCTTACTTTTGTTTATAAATATTTATTTGGTTGTGGTTTATTATACCCCGTAAATTTTAAACAATTAATAAGAGGGAATAGAATTTAAAAAATCTATCTGTCCCAGCCAGGACTCGAACCTGGATCATGTAACGGAAGCATTCCGGCCCGGCAAGAAGGAGATTCAGGTTCGAGTTCTGGTTGGGACTGATAGGTTTTTTTATTCTATCCCTCTCATTAATTTTAGTTTTTGTTTCCAATAATCTCAACCATTGATATTACATTCTTATATATTTTTATTATTATGATTTTCCCGTAAAAATTGTATAGATAACAATTTTTTTAAATTATTATACATCTGATTATATGACTATATCTCTTATATCTTTTCAGATCAATAATAATAATTTTTAATTTATTCAATCTTTATACCCCCACCCTTACTCCTCTTTCTTGATCAATTTTTGCCATTAACGAATTCATCTAATGGTTTAAAAAGAGATGCAAAAATGCCTAATACGGTTTATTTATTTAAAAATTAGAGACACTGGATCCTAAAGTTGTTATGTGTACAATGAAAAGGAAAATAAAATAAAATATATAACAAAAAAGTACAGAATAAACAAAAATATAATACATAAAGAATGCTAAATTTCTTGGGGAACTTTCTGATAAAAGTCAGAGAGAAGTAGAAAGTATCAGGTAAACTGAGAATTTCAACTTCTCTTTGACGAAGAGTGACTTGTTTCTACGAAAATATTTTTATAATTTTGTGAATTCTACTTTTCTTCTTTTGTATTTCAGAAATACATTACAAAAGAAACAATTTTTATCCTCCTATTTTTTCAACTTGATATCCATAATTGTCCAATTATCCAAGACCTTGGTTGTTTCTTTATATTTTAGTTTAAATATATATTATATATTTAACGGACTATTGTTTTACTTTTTTTCTAAGCAGTTTCAGTGAAAAATGATATACTTTACATAAATCGCATCATCGTAACGTGAATAGCTTGAACTTTTAAAAAGGAAATATACAAAAATATTACTCACTAAATACCAAGCACATAAAAATTACATTTATGAAATATATCACCTACCAGAGCTTATGAGTTCTATGAGTTTTAAAATGTGTGTCTGGGACGTTATACGTTTGGAGAATCAAACAAATATTATTTACAGTCAGACAAAAAAAAAAAAAAATATCTTAATTGTCTCTCACGAAAGAATTCCAATAGCTTCTGAAGCCGTTTCGTCTACTAAAGAGCCTTCTGCATACTTTGTACAGCCAATCGCAAGTTGCTTTGTAACCGAATAAAAAACTTCCTTTGCCTACAAAACTGGCTATATATGTGGGAAATATATTGACCAAGGCAGTCAGACAGCCTCACTCCTTCCACTGAGAGTATTTAAAATTCTCTAAATATTCCAAAATGTCTTCGAAGCAATATGAACCTAATTAATAGCCAAAGTGAAATATATTTAATGGAATTGAGAACAGTATCTCCAGTATGGAAGGTAACTGCCAGTTGAGCAGTTCTCCATTCGTCCGCTAGAGGTCACCTGTTCGCTTCCCCTCACCTATGAAGTATTACCTCTTTGGAAGTGAACAGAACATAACAAAGTGCTAACCTCCATCTTGTGTATGTTCGCAGGAGAGGCTTTGCCGATGGCTGTCAGCAACAGCAGTGAAGCCGCCCCCTGCCAGGTCTCAGGAATCACATACCAACACTCACAACAGGTAAATTCCCTCCCACCTCCATTTTCTTTACCTTTTTTTCTTTCCTTCTTTTTTTTTTTTTTTTTTTTTTAAATATTCAGCGCGTCGACTCTCAGTTTTTTCTCTCTCTCTCTCTCCCTTTGTACACTTGAGAGTACCTCCGAATGCCCAGAGTTTTCTGCTAATGAGCAGTGTCTATCTCCATCTTGTGCGGATTTAGTTTGGTTGCCTGAGAGATAGGGAGAGAGTGTTTCTTATTCTAAAAAAAATAAACTTCTTATTCTTTTTGTAATTTAAAAAAAAATCAATTCATATATGTTTAAACATTTTTATCTCCTTTAGGAAATTTATCACCTCAGGCTGTGTTTACTACGTCATTTCCCGAAAAATCTTTCAATTCTCGGTGTTTAGCTCTCGTCATGGTATAAATAGGGCATTCACAAATTATATGTCGAACTGTGATGTTGACACCACTAGTAGCACATACAGGGGCACACCAGGCACGAATAAATATTGATGAGTTAACCTTTTATTATTTTTTTTCCTTTATTTATTTATTACATACTGTTAAATAATAACATTTTTTAATTTGATGATAATGAAAAGTAAAAATGACATTTAATAGCAATCACATGAGGAGAGAAGGTGACCAATGACACCACTCTCAAATTCATACTAAACTATGTTTCTATTTCTTACTTAAGGTGCTTATAAATGGAAATATCCAATCGAAATCGACTTAAAAAGAACAATAAAGGCATGAAAAGCTAATGTCTGTAAGGATATTGCATCCTAACAACAGAAGGCGCTTAACTATCTTAGTTAATTATTAAATATCATCTTTACTGTGCATTTTTTTTTAATTTCCTAATATTAATGACAAAAATTATATTTTACTTTTATTCTGTTTCATTTTTTTTTTCATTGCAATAATAATAACAAAAATATTAGCGGGCTACTGTAACGACCTGTTATAATTTTCAATTTCAATTTTATTTTCATGAATTTCAATGTATTCTTCTTATTATTTTTTCATTCATCATAGTTTTTTTATTTATTTTGTTAAATATTAGTGATTAAAAAAAGCCATGAATTAGTGAAACAAAGTTTTATATAATTAGAATATGTGGCATTTTTCTGTATTTTTTAAAAATGAAACCTAACTTTTTTCCTACTTCTTTCTTCTTCCAAATGAATTTTCTCCCAGCCTCTGTTTCCTCCTCAGTGCCTCTTTTTCGTCTCCATTTCCCGCCGCTAGGCAGGGTTTCCTCCCCTAAAGCAGTAGCCCCGCCCCCGTCCTCACACTATATCTGGTGGTGGCAGGATCAGCGGGAGCAGCGGGAAGAAGGACGCCGCACAAAGGAAGCATTGTCTGGGAGCAGGCAGGCAGGGAAATTGGCGGGAGAGGCCGGGATTTGCTTTGCTAATCAGCTGATCCGAGCTCTTATCGCCAGCTGACAGAGATCACCCCCACACCCTCCGGATTAGTCTTACCACAAACCGTTCTCATTTCACCCCCACCCCCTACCACCGTATTTCTGCAGCGAATTCATACCCCTACCCCTAATTGGATTGGACTCCCACTTTATGGGGCATTTCCAGCGGTATTAATATAGGTGAGAGGGAATTAATATAGCATCATATGCGCTAACTCCCTATCGCTCACGAATCGGAACACTAACTCGGTATTAAACTCTGTACGGGTGTTCGTACGGTATTCTCCGCCTTCTAGAGTATGCATAATTGTCCCATTTATTTATATTAAATTATTTATGTTTACTTGCTGAATATTTCTGCATTTATTCCGGGCGAATTTGTACATTGTAACAAATGTTCTCAGGGAAATGTAGATTGTATCTGCTTTTATGATATTACGCTTTTCTGCATGTATCTGTACGCCATCTTCAAGGCTGTCATGAAGACGAGAGGGGACGTCTTGCCACCTGGATCAAATGTTCATAGCCCATGGAGCCCAAATCCTTTTGGCACTTCGTTTCCTCTCGCCTTCGTCATGAAGGCTGTCATAGCCCTGAAGATGACTTGCAATGTAAGCCGAAACGTTGGCAGATAATTAAAAATACACATTTCTTTAAAATTGTTTATTTTTGGATCAACCTTGACCGAACCCCAACAGAAATTCTCTCTCTCTCTCTCTCTNCTTTTATTATTTTTTTTCCTTTATTTATTTATTACATACTGTTAAATAATAACATTTTTTAATTTGATGATAATGAAAAGTAAAAATGACATTTAATAGCAATCACATGAGGAGAGAAGGTGACCAATGACACCACTCTCAAATTCATACTAAACTATGTAAATTAAATCAATTTAACTGGGTTCACTTTTTATAGGAGATCACGGGGCCATCTTCGTTTAAGTCGCCTTGTAGGATTATCGAGACGGGTTTGGGAGGGTAGTTCATTGGCTAAGAGATTAGGACGTTGTATGAGGCTGGAATTGTAATTTGGAGAAAAAATTGGGAATTATGTCTTTTACGAGGTCCATTTTAAGGTCATTGTGAAGGGTAGAGTTTGATACATGGAAGGGAGCATTAACAATGGTTTTGAGGACTTTGGACTTGAAGGATTGGCGATGCCCCAGAGTTCTATACTGTATGTTCAAATAGGTTTAAGAATAGATTTGTATATTGTTAATTTGTTGGGTACTGATCATTTTGATGTTCGTCTGAGTTGACTATATACTAGTCCGTAGCATCTTATGTGTTCTTTCCAAGTAAGTCTTGAGTCCAAGTAGAAACCGAGGTATCTTACGGAGTTGGATTGGTGAATAGGAATTTTGTTGAAGGTTAGATTAAGTACAGGCTTGGTGTTGAGAGTGAATGTGACGTGGACACACATTCTTTCATATATTTTTATACGCCACATATTGCACCAAGCAGCTATATGGTTGAAATGTAATTGAAGGATATTAATAGCAACTGTGGTATCAGTATCTGACGCAATGACGGCCGTATCATCGGCAAAGGTAGCAAAGAGAGTATCAACTGTCGTTGGAAAGTTGGAAGTATAAATTATATAGAGGATGGGTCCGAGCACACTGCCCTGAGGAACTCCCGCTTCTGCAGGGCTGTAGTTGGAGTAATAGACCTTTTATTAATAGATGAAAAATGTAATCATCTGACACTTTTGCATTGTATCAGTTAACAAAAAATGCAAATATTAAAGAAAATATTTAAGAATGTAACTATGAATATTGAGTACTTTTGATTCACTTCCCATCCGACAGCCCTCAGCGAAATTCAGTTTTACTTTATTATTACCCATTTTATATCTGGGAATAATCAAACAATCAAAATGTTTATAGAACATGAATCGTTAAAAATTCTGGGGAAAATTGAAGAACGCAGTCTGTGTTAAATTCACGTAGTTAAATAGGGGGAGGGGGTTGACAGGCCCTTTAGAATATCATACCTTCTATTATCCGTCTTCATTGGTTTCTTCAAACCATCTGTTGGCGAGCGCTTTCGAACATTGTCCATCTTCTGGCCGAATACATGTGTTCACTGTCACTGTCTGTATTCAACTGCGTATGTATTCTGTGGGTTGGTCGGATGCGTCAGTTAACTGACGTTGAATACAGACAGTGACAGTGAACACATGTATTCGGCCACGAGGATGGATAATGTCCGAAAGAGCTCGCCAACAGAAGATGGTTTGCAGAAACCAATGAAGACGGATAATAGAAGGTATGATAGTTCTATATTCATTGGTGGTAGAAATAACCGCTTAGATTATTTACCTTTAGAATATGTCTGCACAGTGTCACTAAATATGTACTCTCTATTCAATGACGTGTGACCAAGAGTCGGTAAGACAGGAGCTACTGCGGGAACGAATTTCTCAGGAGCACGCCTCATAAATATTTATATTTGAACACTCAATCATGTGTAATCCCTACTGATAATGTTTCCATTTCTTACTTAAGGTGCTTATAAATGGAATTATCCAATCGAAATCGACTTAAAAAGAACAATAAAGGCATGAAAAGCTAATGTCTGTAAGGATATTGCATCCTAACAACAGAAGGCGCTTAACTATCTTAGTTAATTATTAAATATCATCTTTACTGTGCATTTTTTTTTAATTTCCTAATATTAATGACAAAAATTATATTTTACTTTTATTCTGTTTCATTTTTTTTTTCATTGCAATAATAATAACAAAAATATTAGCGGGCTACTGTAACGACCTGTTATAATTTTCAATTTCAATTTTATTTTCATGAATTTCAATGTATTCTTCTTATTATTTTTTCATTCATCATAGTTTTTTTATTTATTTTGTTAAATATTAGTGATAAAAAAAAGCCATGAATTAGTGAAACAAAGTTTTATATAATTAGAATATGTGGCATTTTTCTGTATTTTTTAAAAATGAAACCTAACTTTTTTCCTACTTCTTTCTTCTTCCAAATGAATTTTCTCCCAGCCTCTGTTTCCTCCTCAGTGCCTCTTTTTCGTCTCCATTTCCCGCCGCTAGGCAGGGTTTCCTCCCCTAAAGCAGTAGCCCCGCCCCCGTCCTCACACTATATCTGGTGGTGGCAGGATCAGCGGGAGCAGCGGGAAGAAGGACGCCGCACAAAGGAAGCATTGTCTGGGAGCAGGCAGGCAGGGAAATTGGCGGGAGAGGCCGGGATTTGCTTTGCTAATCAGCTGATCCGAGCTCTTATCGCCAGCTGACAGAGATCACCCCCACACCCTCCGGATTAGTCTTACCACAAACCGTTCTCATTTCACCCCCACCCCCTACCACCGTATTTCTGCAGCGAATTCATACCCCTACCCCTAATTGGATTGGACTCCCACTTTATGGGGCATTTCCAGCGGTATTAATATAGGTGAGAGGGAATTAATATAGCATCATATGCGCTAACTCCCTATCGCTCACGAATCGGAACACTAACTCGGTATTAAACTCTGTACGGGTGTTCGTACGGTATTCTCCGCCTTCTAGAGTATGCATAATTGTCCCATTTATTTATATTAAATTATTTATGTTTACTTGCTGAATATTTCTGCATTTATTCCGGGCGAATTTGTACATTGTAACAAATGTTCTCAGGGAAATGTAGATTGTATCTGCTTTTATGATATTACGCTTTTCTGCATGTATCTGTACGCCATCTTCAAGGCTGTCATGAAGACGAGAGGGGACGTCTTGCCACCTGGATCAAATGTTCATAGCCCATGGAGCCCAAATCCTTTTGGCACTTCGTTTCCTCTCGCCTTCGTCATGAAGGCTGTCATAGCCCTGAAGATGACTTGCAATGTAAGCCGAAACGTTGGCAGATAATTAAAAATACACATTTCTTTAAAATTGTTTATTTTTGGATCAACCTTGACCGAACCCCAACAGAAATTCTCTCTCTCTCTCTCTCTAAAAAAAAATTAATCATCCAGAATTTATAATCCTTTTGCTGATGTCCTTTAACAAAAGTTTTCATAATAAAATAAAAATAAAGGGAAAG
>KZ809344.1:58559-71759 GCA_000696205.2 Oncopeltus fasciatus | reverse complement strand
AAAAATATATAAAATACTCACATTAGAGTTACATGTTTACTGATTATAATTCATTAATCAAATCTTACGTATATTAATGTATATATGTGAATTTTATTGTATATTTCTTCATTTTTTATGTGATTATTCATTTTTAAATATTTTCGTTTATGTTCATTTGAGTTAAATTTTCTTGTTCAATTGTTTCCTCCTCTTTGTTGTTAACCCATTTTCTTTAATATGTTTTTTTTACTCAATTTATATTTATAATTATTTAATGTTTTAAATTTTATGTATACATGTATACAATTATTATGTATGGCATGTACAGTAAATAAATGCCCTTATGACAGGGTTACTGTCATAAGGGAAAAAAATACATATATACACATATGAGGCATTTGAGTTTATATTCTTAGAAATAAAACTATTGTAAACGTGTTAAAAATAATAATTTTATCTCCTACTATTAATTTATAAATATTAATTTAGTTGTAGTGTATCATCATACGTAAATTTTAAACAATTAATGGCAGGGAATAGAATAAAAAATCTATCTGTCCCAGCCAGGACTCGAACCTGGATCTCTTGCTTTCTATTCGAAAATAAAAAGTAAATAATGAAGAGTCGATAAATAGCTAGACAATGTCAGCTCCTTCGAGCATAAGACGATGTATTCGTCTTTACCGTGGGTTAGGCTCTCGACACTACTAGTGCGCGGAATTTAATAAGTTATCTGGCTTGCCTCGGCGGTGTAATGGTTAGCATAATTGTCCGGGAAACAGGAGATTCATGTTCGAGTCCTGGCTGGGACAGATAGATTTTTTTATTCTATTCCTCCTAAAATCCTACTATTAATGTTTAACGAAATTGCTTATTATGAAGAAAAAAAAAATAGAAATACCCTAGGCAGGTTTAGTGCCATTTTTTTTCTAGTTGGCGTTACTCTAAGTAAGTGAAGGTAAGAAGCGTAAATGAACGAAACTCTTACTAATGCGTACGCAGTTAATAAGGCACAGGAAATATGCTTATTTCTCACAGCCCTTGCGTGACGCACGTTTTCTAAGTAAGATTTTGCATATTATCGGGTAAGTTTGTTTTTTTTTTTTTTTTTTTTTTTCAGAAGGAGTCAATTTAAGACTAATATAAAATCAGCAGCGCTTCTGCACGTAGTAGTATGAGATTCAGACCTCATAACACGGCAAGTGCTGGAAGAGGGTAAGTGAATTCCTCCAGGGTAAACGTAGGTTTATCCAGCGTATCGGAGGCTGGAATAACCCCCCCTGGGGTTCAAAGAGAATTACGCCGATATTTTATATATAAATAGAGTGAGAGAGAAAAACTCAGCGGGAGAGCGGATATATATTTTCGTGGGGCTCTGGAGAAAGGTATGTCTTGGAGAGGGAGTATCGGGAGCGAGGGAACAAAGTTAGGGCAGAGAGGAGAAGGGCTGAAGGGGATTGACGGGCGGGGCTCGATGTAAACAGGGCCCTTCGCGAGTGAACCGTTCTCTCGCACCTAGGGGTGTTCACCTGGCGAGTGACGTCATCTCACACACNTTTCCGAAACACGTAACAGTACTAGCTTTTGCTGATGACATACTTATTATAATTAAATCCAAATTTTACCAACATATACAAACTCTTATAGAAACGATGACAAAAATAACAAATTCTTGAGTAAAAACTCATAAACTTACTTTTAACACACAAAAATTCCACTACATGATAATATCAATACATCGACAAACCCCTGAACCTACCGTCACAATACAGAACAAAACTTTACAAAAAGAATATTTTATGAAATATTTAGGAATAACAATAGACACAAAACTAAAATGGAACAAACACATTGACACACTACAAAAAAAACTAATCAGAATTATAAACCCTTTATCCAAAAGCAGCTAGAGCCTCTTGGTGTCTGAAGACAAAAGCCCTCGAAATTTTGTACAAGGGTGCCATTTTACCCATTCTGACATATGGAATCGAAATCTGCTATCCTGGGTAGGAAGATAAGAGAAAACACATCACCAGGCTTGTAAGGATCCAGAGGCTGATAGCGATTAAAGTCGCTTTCAGACAATGCCGCCTTGGTCTTAGCTAAAATCATTCCCATTAGCATAATGGTTAACTTTTATGTAAAAAAATTTCGATTGTTGTCTTTGAAACGAGACACAACTAGCTGTAAAGCAGATGACGTAGAACAGATTTCGCACCATTCGACTTGGTTACACCCGGCACTTTACCCACAAATCTTCCTAAATTCGACTGAAGTAACAGATTTACAGATATACACTGACGGAAGTAAGGATGGCAAATTCGTCCAGTCTCATTTTTGAAAAATTAATACTAAAGGATACATTAAAATTTAAATTAGGAGCAGAATCTACAGAAATCTTACAGACAATAAGGAACAATCGGATTAGTTTTACATGGATAAAAGATCATTCAGGAATACCTGAGAATGAATTAGCTGACAAGATGGCGAAATCTGCTTCCAAAGATCCTTCCTTGACTGTGTGTTACAAACTCATTTCAGAACAACATCTAAAATATATACTACACAAAGAAGCATTAACACAATGGCAGACAAGATGGGACAAAACACATAAGTCAAGACACTTATATACATTTATACCAGACTTATTACTACAAACGGAANGTTACAATTTTTTTAGTTCATATATTTTTTATGTTTGCCGATAAAGTACAATTATTTTCATCACTATGGCTGTCAGTCGATTTGTTAGGAACTCCAAATGTAATGCGTCACGGAATCATCTTCACCACCACCAGCCACCGTAGTAAGGGTAGAAACCACCATAATATCCACCTGTAAATACAAATTGTACTTAAATTATGTTGCACCAAAAATGTAAAAAAGATATTATACTTCTAGAAAAGACAACAAATTTTAGGATCAGAATTAAATCAATATAGTTGGAGACAATATAAACTAACTTAAAAATCCTCATTTCACAGTTTTGCAAATTCCCTCCGTTTTCATTATAATAAAACTCTCTCTCTCTCTCTCTCTCTCTCTCTCTCTCTCTCTCTCTCACTCTCTCTCTCCCACTCACTCTTTCTCTTCCCCCCCCCCAATCAACACATTTAGCCCGGAAAGGCCTGAAACGTAGGCGGAAACGTTGGAGGAAACAAAAAACTGTTGTTTCTTTATTTAAATAATGATTTTAGTTATGGTATTTAATCCCACGTTGATTTTATTTAAGAAATGCATGGGGGTTAGAATTTAAAAAATTACTACTCAGCCAGGACTCGAACCCGGGTCTCCTGCTTTCCGGGCAGGTATGCTGACCTCTACACCACCGAGGCTAACCAGATAATTCCTTCTACTCCCCGAACTTTAATCTGAGTCTAAACTCCCGAGTAAGAGAAATATATCGTCTTATACTCGAAGGAGCCAACATTTTCGGCTATTTATTAGACTCGTTTTTATTTTTTCTATATTTTTTTATTATTTAAATACTGGTTTTACTTCTGATATTTAATCCCACGTTAAGTTATACAAGAAATGCAAGGGAATAGAATTAAGAAAATCTTACTACATCTGCCAGGACTCGAACCTGGACCTCCTGCTTGCCGGGCAAGTATGCTATCCTTTTCACTACCGAGTCAGATAATTCCTTCTACTCCCCGCACTTTACTCCGAGTCTAAACCCCCGAGTAAGACGAATATGTCGTCTTATGCTCGAAAGAGCTAACAATGTCATCTATTTGTTAGACTCACATTTTTTTGCTTTTATTTCTTTTTTTAAATATTGCATTAGTTGTGGTATTTAATCCCACGTAATATATATTATACAAGAAATGGAAGGGAATAGAATAAAACAAATCTTACTCCCTCAGCAGGAGACCCGGCTTCAAGTCAAGGACTGAGTTAGTAAGATTGTTTTTATTCTATTCCATTGCATTTCTTGAAAAAAACATGTTTATTTACAAATCAGTTTTTATTCTTCAGGTACTACTACTGAATGCTTTACTAACCTCTCCTCATATTGATCTTTCAATATTGCATCAATGTTTATTGTTATTTTTTTCTCATCTGTGAATAAATATGTGTTTATATATTTTGTACTTATAACTGCAACATTTATTACATTTTGTAATTAGAATCAGTTTTGATTCTAAAAATATCGAAAAGTCACTATAAAGGAAGGCTTATACTGAATATAACAATATTTTTCCATTGGTCAGTCCACGGAATTTAATTTGGAACAAAGTCTACGGTGAATTTGTAGCAGAGAAAAAAGTACTTTAGAAAGGAACCCCTGGACTTGAAGTTTTAATTTCATATTCAAATTAAAATATCTCGTTGGAAATTAACTTGTGCTTTTACACAAATTATGATAAAAGTTGGACACACCAGTTTAAAAATAAAGTAATTTCCTTTTTCTCAACGTAAACTTGAAATATACAAATTTTAAAATAGAAAATATAATTAACATTACAATTTAGTGTAAATTGTTAGAATAGAAATCAAATAATTCATATAGGTAACACGATGCAATTTTTGAAAAATGTCTTATATCCATCAACGATCCTGCTCATTTATTTATATATATATAGCAACGCTATTTGGGGTACCCTTAATTTTTAAAATAAATAAGTCTAATTATTGCAGTGTCTTATTGAAAGCCGAAGAATTATTTGAGGAAGGATTAGTGGACGGACGGTTCGTTCTTGGGATTTGATTAAATAAAAACTAATTTGAAAACTGAAAAAGTTTCTATTATATCGGATGTTTCGGCTTAAATTTCAGGACTTCTTCAGGGCGCGATGGCGGAAGGGGTTATGAACGGAGATAGTCTCCTGCTTTAGGGTAAGTAAATCATGACTGCCCATGAATCGTCGATCAAACCTTCTTCATAAAGTTCGACAGGAAACTTTATCCGCAGAATTGTATTGGTCATGAGTGAATTCGTCCAGAAAAAAGGGGGGTTTAGAGAAAAAGCAAAATTTGAAATCTTAATAATGTTTATTTAATATAGCATTACTGAGATTTCTGATATATATANTCATAATACTAAGATTTTCGAGTATAATTACGATTGTTTAAAAATGCAGTCCACGGTTGACGTCACTGAATGGGTTTTTTTTATATTTCAAAACAGAAGAGCGATTCGACCGTTGTGGTTACTTTCATAAATATCTTCCTTGCTGGTCGTTTTCGGAAAAAAAAAATTCAGAATTTGGTAAATTATGTCTTGAAGGACCTATACATGTTCAAAATGTTATTAACAGAGAACGTCTAGCGCTAATGACCACAAGCAGGTCAATTCACACCACTATAGAAAAATAGAAATAAATAAATAAATTTAAGGTTTTTAAATTTTCTCCCTCGTTCATGATAGATTTCCTCCATTGACCAATTCATTCTGCGATTTGGATAAGCGGGAAAAATTTTAAACAAATTTGTGTTTCTCCATTTTAAAATACGTATATTTCAAAAAGCTGAACATAGCAAAAGAACAAATTTATGGGCATGTTTTACACACAACAAACACACATGTTCGCAGGCACGTCTAATATAAATGTTACAACATTAGTTATGCAATGATTGTATTTTACTTTTATTAATTATTATGATATAATTACATTCACTTTACGTTTAAATACATATTAATATCACTATGATATATCTCAAAATAGCTATTAGTTGTTCAACTAAACTGTGAAAATTGTATACATAGTACGGTTATTCACAACGTATATATACATTTGGATATAATATCATACAATATATATATATATATAATCATTATATCAAAAGATCTAAATTCGTCTCCATTGGCTATCTTTCACGTCCTAATGGTGAGCGCTTTTGGCATGAGTCTACCACCCTCGGGGCGAATATAGTTTCGTTTATAGCTGGAAGTTGGTTGGCCATCGATTATTATGCTGGAGAACTATTTTACCTCCTATGAAAAAAAAAATATTTTACTAGTTATATTTAACAAAATAAGCAAAAATTGGCTATTCTAAGTGAATTTCTCATTCTTCACTTAATACGGACATAGATTTTTTGATTGAAATATTTATTTATTTTAGAAATTACATACTGCACAGCGTGCATCTTGCAATGTGCTCTCATAGTTTACAATAAATAATAATAATAATGTACAACATACACCATATAGTAATAAAATAATAATAANTATATATATATATATAATCATTCTATCAAAAGATCTAAATTCGTCTCCATTGGCTATCTTTCACGTCCTAATGGTGAGCGCTTTTGGCATGAGTCTACCATCCTCGGGGCAAATATAGTTTCGTTTATAGCTGGAGGTTGGGTGGCCATCGATTATTATGCTGGAGAACTATTTTACCTCCTATGAAAAAAAAATATTTTACTAGTGATATTTAAAAAAATAAGCAAAAATTGGCTAATCTAAGTGAATTTATCATTCTTCACTTAATACGGACATAGATAAGAATAAATTTCTTGACACATCTCTCTTACATGTTGGTTAGAGCTATAAAAGTATAGTGCTGACTCTAGACTGTCCGGGAAAGAAAATTTGCGGGAGCGCTCAGCCTTTGTCGTTACTGCTTACTTCCGATTCGATGCAAGGAAAATTTGACGCCATGTCAACAAAATGAATTTGAACAACCGTTAGCAATAGAATGTCTAAATCCGGAATTATTTTTCGATATATAAGAACAAGTAGTCCATTCAACCACCAAATTTACATCTTCCTAAATATTTTCTTCCAGAGTAGTTTTTCATAAAAATATTATTGAATTACATTTACTACTTATTAATAATTTTACTCATTTATTCGTAAAGCTAATAGTAACGAAGAATTAACAATTTCAAAATTTGATCTCTTTTGAAGCCCTCCTCCCTCTACTATGAAGCGAAATTTATATTTTTATTTCTGTTCTATCCCTATCTTACTTTCAATAAATAATCTTACTTTTAATGTTTGATATATTATAATACATTNTATAGCAATTCTATCATGACATGAATTACTTTTATTTTTAAATTTACTTAAATAATTTAATTTTATTAATAACCACGATATTTTTCCAAATATTTTACAAAATAATGTCTTTAAGGAAAAAGTGTCTATCAGGGAAGATCTGACCCCGGAGTCCTGATCGCTGACGTGCAAACACCTGATCAATAGTTTCTATACCTCTTTGGCAAAAACCTCTTTCAAACTTATACAATAAGTATGTGGTCCATTACTGCACCATGGAGCGTATGAGTGAGAAAGAGAGATCACTGCTCGCCAGATCCTTGGCTGCTATAAGAAATGTTGACAATGTCTCTCGATCCGAGGCTGGCGTACATGAAGTTTGGTTTTCACTGAGGGGAAGGGAGGGGTGGCTTCAATGTTTGGAGTAAATGGATCACCGCTTAGCAGGACATTCTCTATTTTCCGCCCCCCTCCCTCCACACACACAAACACAGTCTCCGGGGGAATGTTGTTAACAGAGAGTCTGTTACTTACACTTGTCGTTGTGTTTCAGTCGTCTGTGTTGTTTCAGAACCCGGATAGGGCTTATGGAAATATACATTTTCCCCGGGGCTTTTCTCGCTGGAAATGGGGCGAAAATAAGGCTCAGCCAGGAATAATGAAGGGAAGAGCGTTCTCCGGGTTTAGCATAGTTCTGAGCCGGAACAAAGGGACGAGGGCCTTTTAGTTCGGGAGTGGGGGGGGAATAGGTCTGCTGGAGAGAGTCGGCCATTTTCCGACAGAACCCCCCCCCCTACCCCGCCACGGCACGATGGTGGGGGGACTCAACGCTCGCTCACTTAGTCACCGATAGAGCGTATTGGTAAATGTTAAGGAAATGGAAAAGGAAAAATGGAATTTTCTTTTTACTCCGAGCAATGTTGATCGTATGTTCTCATAAAGTATTTGATAAATTTTATTTTCCTCAACTTTCTTTGTACCAAAGGCTCAGAGTGTAACTGCAGTAACTTAAATAAAATAGGAATGTTAATGTCATATTGTTTCAGTCATATTGAACATCTAGAGTTTCACAAAATAATAACAGGCGACTATAAACTGTTAATTATAAACTGCGCAAAATGTACATCTAAAATAAAATTATATTAAGCAGAGACAGTCAATAATGCTACAACTAATTTTAGTAAAAAAAAACGGCACTTAGCGACATAGTTTAAGAAGAGGTTTCTTATTAACCGTAGATATTATTCTTAGATAATTTTAGTTGGGGTTCAGTAAAGGTAGATAAAAAAAATACAAATTAAAAAAAAAAGTGTATTTTTTAAAAAGATTATCTGCCAACGTTTCGGCTTACATTGTATGGCTACTTCAGGGCTATCATGAAGACGAGAGAGGACGTCCTGTCCCTAAGTTGTCATTTCCAAGACTGTGTTTACGACATAGATGCAGCGACAATGATTTAACATTACCTAAACTAAAGTAAAATAAGGTAAATTAAGATTTCCTAAGTTATGACATTACCTAAGCTAAAGTAAAATAAGGTAAATTAAGATTTCCCAAGTTATGACATTACCTAAGCTAAAGTAAAATAAGGTAATTAAAATTTCCCAGGATATGACATTAACTAAGCTAAACTAAAATAAGGTAAATTAAGATTTTCCAATATTTGACATTACCTGAGCTAAATTAAAATAAGGTAAATTAAGATTTCCCGAGATATGACTGCCCTCCACACTGCATTAACATCAAATCATTAAAAAAATTCTGTCGTGTTTAACTAGTTTATGATTTTATTCTTATTCTAGAGCCTTTGTCGCCCAATGAATTCATAACAGGACTTTATCCCATCTTTAACCTATGCAAACAAATGTTAATCATTTTTGAAGAGAGGTATTAATTTTAATCCAGCTCAATCGTTCGAAATTATTAGATTCGTTTTCGGTCAATTTTGTTAAATCAGTATAAACTTGTGTCAGATTTAAAAGTGACTGAAACTGCCGTTTTTGGAAAATATGCCCTCTCTGAGCGGAAGGTAGAATTTCGGATTGCCCGGAAGAATATACTCGCTCTGGCCGGCCAAAGGTCACCTCGATTTAGAGGAAGTCCGAAAGATAATTGTGTTGAATCTTCGCCAAAGTTCATCCGAGGTGGTTTCACAACTTAACACTTCTCCTACCACTGTCTTGAACTATCTCGATCAACTGGGAAAAGTGAAAAACTGAATAAATGGATCCCTCATAAATTAATAAACAACATTAAGGCTGGCCTCTTTAAAACTGTGTCTTCCTTAACCTCTCGCTTAAAAATCAAACTCTTTCAGACAGGATCATAAACGTGACGAAAAACAATAGTTTTAAACGAACAAATCGGTGGTCATCAGCTGACGATGAACCACAGACAGATCTCAACAACACACTCAGTTCTCGACAGCCTAAGAGGTTTGGCCACGTCTGCCATCGGGTACAAAAGAAAACACAAGGATGATACAGAAGCTGAAGGTAAAATACTTGGAGGATGCAGCAGAATTTCTACCTGGAGACTACAGAGAAGATTAAGAGAATGAAGCAAAGAGTTCATAAAAAGAAGCAAAAGTTAATTTTGAAAATCTTCTATAAAGAGATGATTTTCGGGAATTCGGTCATGGTACTTGAACATTAAAACAATTATTTGTAGGATATACATTTTTATTTTGGCTACAAATAAAATAAACTTTATCATACATAAATGAAATATAAAAATAATACACATTAGTGTCCTGTGCTAAGTTAAATAATCCGTAACGCAGCAGCTGCGTACTCAAAACAGATTTATTATGTTTTTTCTAAAGATAGACATAAATAGAGAAAATTACAAATTTGGTCATCTCATAGCTAGTGAAGGTAATTAAGGTAAAAGGTAAGGTGTAACATTTGTTTTACATTGTTATATATCATATTTATTTATTTACATTTTCAATAATAATAGAAACCACTGCAATTGGTAGACTCTGAAAATCAAAACCCCCCACCACCCTTATACTCCCTCTCTACCCTTCTATTTACATACACTTGCATATATACAACTAACTCTATAATAGGAAAAGGGGAGTGACGGAAGGGTTTACTAGCCAGCTGCGCTGCTGACTCCAGATAACGCTCATGACAGGAGAGCTGCTGGAGAAGTTGTCTGGAGGCTCCAGCGAGTGGATTAGCGAGGAGACGAGAGGCAGTCCTGCTGATTAGGAGTGGACAGGGGCGGTAATGAGATGTGGTGACACAGTCGGCGCCATTGGCGCGCTCTGTCACCACTGCCTCCTTGATTGCCTCCACACACCACTAATCTCGTTGGAATGGCAAACAGTAATTTCTTCCGCGCCCGCTAGAGACCTCTGCTCTCCAACATTCCTAATTACTGAAACATTGCTCTCCCCATCGCAGTTGAATTACATTATACGTGTGTTTAGCAGGAAAACGTAATATAAGCGAGTTACACTCAAGTTTATTCATTCAGTCTTTAAATATGTTCACTTAAAATTAGAAATTTAAATTAGTCCAACCCTTAATGTTTGCATTTTTATTTCCCTTGCAAAACAAACAGGAATTTCGGGTTAACGTATACATCAGAATTTTTGAAATAAAATATATTCGTCTTGTCCATTACGACACCGATTTTTTTTTTTTTTTTTTACTAGGTAACCTCAAAAACAACTGATAAAATTTTAATGAAATTTCGAAAATGTTATTGAAGTAGAGATCACCATAAAAGTTTTTGTAATACACGGTGTCTGGAAGAAATTGATTTTGACTGTTAACCCAACATTATACTGAACATTTTGATTGATACAACTGAGTCACACTCAGAGATTCTATTCAAAACCAAGACTTGAACCAATCCCTTTGCCAAAAACTTGAAATTGAGCACAGCCATTCCTAAAGGATAATTTACCAACACATTTGGGTTTGGTAATTTCGAAAACAATGACTTTCCTATCCCCACCTCCGTTTAGGGTTGCAAAAAACGCAATTTCTGGGCTTATAGCTTGAGAATCAGCTGTTCTTTCGAGAAACAGGTAGCCCATCATGACTTATTCCACTGACTCAAATAACAAAAGATGTTAGAAGATGTAAAACAATGCTTCTACGGTATATGTCTCCCCCTTTTCTATTCTTAACTAAGACATGTTTGACACTCGGCTAGAAAACATTTCTTTGTGAGCTCCAAATATTCTAAACTAAAATTTCTTTCGGCCCCTTCGAGATTGGTCCCATCAATTTTATAGAATTTTGAATTCTCATTCATTGCCAACAAGTACAATTTTAGTTCATTGTACTATTACTATGAAAGTGAGCTGTTTCATATTAGATACTCCCTTCAATTTCAAATTGCCACTTAAAAATATGGATAAGTTTGAGAAAAGTACCGAAATGTCCTGCACCCCACGATAAGGCCCATTTTATTTTGTATTATTGATGACAGGAAGTGAAGAAAGCCTTCGTTCGCTCTTTCTTATCCAAAAAGCAGGAGCATTAATTTCCCCGGCGTAGCCATTCAATCAATGTGTCAAAGGGTATTTCTTCGGCGAAAACACGCAGCACGCATGCGCAGAAAGAGGTGGGCGATGACACACTATGTCACCTTCATTCAAGGTCTGGCATTAATCACCTCCGCCATTCACCTCCGCCATCTACCAGCAAGTATACCTTACTCCAAGGCCTCCTGTCAAACAATCCCGCCAAAACGACGACTGAAAACTCAAACAACTATTAATTTTACAACCAAAGGAAATGAATGGTGAAGTTTATAAGTGTGTATACTATGGATGCCTGAAATACTACGTTGGGATGAGGGAGCTATTAATATAGATTTTAAACTTGCGACGCACTAGAGAAGCAATGTGAAGAACCACTTGATTATTTTTTTTTTTAATTAATAAATCATACCATATCTTATTTTATTTGCTACGGATTACCATTTACATAATGTATGTACATAAACAAAAGAAAAAAATGGCACGTGGATATTTACAATTGACTCCTCTGTCTGCAATGAAAACCGACTTCTTCCAGGATAACCGTTAGAGATAAAGATGAAACTAAGTAGATGTGTTTGTCAAAATGACACCTACTCCATTTCGATCATACATCAATATAACCTTTTTTTTTTCTTTTTTATGAGTGGGAGGGTAAATGCTTTATGCAGCCTTTTGTTTTACTAGGGAACTGTAGGACTCCTGGATCTTAAGGATCGCAGTATACTCACTAAAACCCCTCCTCGAGGTCGGCCTAGCGTGGCCAATTCCTTTTAAGGCTATGAATGAATATACATTTCCATTATTACCATTCAATGTGATTCTTGATCTCCAGGTTCCGGTTCACATGCTTAGACCTCAGAAAACACCTGTTCCCGCTCTCCACGCCTCCGTGAAAGCTCTCAGTGCGAGGTAATTTCCATGCCGCGCCACGAGATCTTCGGGCTCTATGAGAACCCTGCACGCTGTATTGCTTTGACCGATTTCAGTCGTACTTCGGGCATCTCTGCACCAAATGCATGGCATCTCCGATTGCACCGCATTCACACCTCGGAGATCCTCTTCCTCATGAAATAGTGCAGCTTTCTTACAAAGTTCCCGTGATTGCTTAGGTGTTGGACAAACCGGTGGTCTAACTCAATTTCTTCATTCGCAAGCGTACTGTGGGGAAGAATTTCTTGGTGGTCCCTCCGTTCTTCGTGCTTTGCCTATGATCCTCCCATGCAGCAAATACGTACTCTCCGTACAAAGCCCGAACCCTTTTATGGAGATCATTTGTTTCTTCGCTGCTTCTCTCTCGACAGCGTGCCGTAATATTTCAGGTAGCTTTTGAGGGGGGGGGNCTTCGGGCTCTATGAGAACCCTGCACGCTGTATTGCTTTGACCGATTTCAGTCGTACTTCGGGCATCTCTGCACCAAATGCATGGCATCTCCGATTGCACCGCATTCACACCTCGGAGATCCTCTTCCTCATGAAATAGTGCAGCTTTCTTACAAAGTTCATGTGACCGCTTAGGAGTTGGACAAACCGGTGGTCTAACTCAATTTCTTCATTCGCAAGCGTACTGTGGGGAAGAATTTCTTGGTGGTCCCTCCGTCCTTCGTGCTTTGCCTACGTTAATCTCATGCAGCGGATACGTACTCTCCGTACAAAGCCCGAACCCTTTTACGGAGATCATTTGTTTCTTCGCTGCTTCTCTCTCGACAGCGTGCCGTAATATTTCAGGTAGCTTTTGAGGGGGGGGGGGCCACTGCAAT
>KZ809344.1:24543-34815 GCA_000696205.2 Oncopeltus fasciatus | reverse complement strand
ATTTAAATAATAATTATTTAGATGATATTAAATTACAAAGTAAGAACACATAATGGTAATATCTAGTCAAACGGGAAAAGTAAATTTGACTAAAAATCCATCACCGTTATGAAAAACTGATACCGAAGCGAATGGAAAAAGCAAACGATCCGGAAACCATTGGACGGACATAGGGCTGTCTGTAGAAAGGATGGGGCTATAGCTTAGGATCACTAATCACACTACTGGTAGCAACCAAGTCAAAAAGTGGTTGAGCGTCAAGTGATTGATGACGTTGCTAATACATATATGTAAGTAGGGTATTATATATAGAAATACCAAAATCAAATACTGAACATTAGTGAAAACAATAAGATCCTCTTTGATTGGTTTACAGGAAATGATAGATCTCAATCATAAGTTCGTAATGAATTCGAGATACATTTTACCTATATATTGTTAACTCCATGTTTTAATATATTTTATACTCTATTATAATAGGCTTTTTAAATGTTAAATTTTATTTCTAAACACGTATTATCTCTATAAATACTTGGTTCCGGTGGTTGGCTGTTGCAGTGTATAAGGCCTGAGATAAGGGAGTCTGAGCTCCCTTCTAAAAGATGCCGATATCATTAGGGCCGCGGTCTGCGGAGGACGCGGAAGGCCTGCAGAAGAAGGGCGAACTCCGCCCTCTGCCACACTGCTACAAATAAAGTAGAGCGCGCCCCTTGCATTATGCATAACCTTATCGCCGGGAGGGGAGGTTACTGCCAGGAGAGGAGGTTACCGCCGGCTTGTAACAACACCGACAGCCTTCTCTCTCCCCCTTAGTATGCTAAGTCCGTATCAATATTCATATTTCTCTCTCTATCCCGAGAGGATTATTTTCGGGGGATTAATAGCCGATGGGCCAGACTGAGCTGGAGAGGGGTGAAGGATGTGTGAGAAGTGCGTACAAGCAGTATGCGACAGAGATAAGAGCTGATAAGTCAAACAGCTAATCGGCTTTTGTTGATAACACTTGGGGTTTAAGCAGGTTAGGCTGAAGAAATTGTGGACATGAGAACGAGCCATACATGTCAGTGGTAACAATTGTAACAACACATGGTAACAATTTCGAATAGAAAAGTTGTAATGTTATATCCCTTGCATGAATACAATTGTGATATTGATAAGATGGTTGAAGACAGATAGCGTGGGAGGTCTTTGCGACTTCAGGGATTGAAGTACGACAGGTGGGGGTTTGTGGGGTCCTTCTTCACAGGAACAAGTCTAGTTACCAAGGCTTTTTTTTCTCTGCTTAACAAATTACACGACTGAATATTGGGTTACGGAATAAGTAATATTGTTCTATTTCAATAGATGGTGTTAATTACTTTCTCGTAATCTATGAAGTATTTAAAAAGTAAAATTCAAAGTTATATTTCCTAATTAAACCAAAAAAAAGGGGGGGGGCAGGGAGGATCGGCGCTCTACTACCCTAGTTAATTTTTAAATATCAGCCATATTGTGCGTTTTCGTAATAATGTTGCAGTACTTAACTGACAGATATTTCATAGTGCATCTGTAATGAATCTTTTTTTTTTTTTTTTTCAAAACACTAAAAAATATAGAGGATCTTGAGGATTTGGACTTGGTTTGAACTCTCCCTCCTTTTATGCTGAAGAAATCAGTCAGGGTTTCGGCCAGGTTCAGAAAAATAAAATACTCCCAAATTGTTGGGGGATTATTTCATTATTTCCGACGTTTCGACTTAACTTGTATGTCATCAACATACAGGGCGATAATGTGGTCTAGAGATCTCCGAGGGAGGTTTAGGTCAGTTTAGTTCTGCATTTTGAACATAAACCGCCCTCGGAGATCTCTCCAGACCACTTTATCGCCCTGATGATGACATACATCATGATGATGACAAGTTAAGTCGAAACGTAGGCAATAATGAAATAATCCCCCAACAATTTTGGGTTTTTTCTAATCCTTATTGAAACTCTTGCTGATTTCTGCAACATAATACTCGACGGCCAACCAGCCTCCAACCGTCTCCCTCATTTATTCGCATTTAACAAAAACAGTAAGAAATGGAATAAATTTCATTTTTATTTTTATTTTTAAAATAATCTGATTTTAATATAGCTGTCTTGTGTTAATAAATAGTTCAAAACCATTGTAAGAATTTATTTATTTATTTATTTAAAAAAAAGCATAGTGACTTACCTGAGAGAAATGTAACAAAAGAGTCTTCTCGTGCTTCTTTTGTGAAGAGGAAGGCTTGATGTATATTAGACATAAAACCTTTCAGAGAAGACATTGATATATTTTGGTCTTTTCTGGGGTATTCTTCTGAATTAAATTTTTTAAATCAATAAACCCGAAGGTAAACCAAAATTTTCTGCCTTAATAATTCTAAAAAGAACATCATGAGCTGTAGAACACATACACTGTAGTACTTACAAAAGATTTCAAAATAAGGGAATTATGTTATCTGTGAACTTCGGGGTTGTGGCACTGGCCGTTCTCTCCCTCATGTCAATGCCACTCACAGTCATTGAACAACATTGTGAGCAATTACAAAATGTAAACTTACTTACAGAATGTAACAACCAAATAAATAAATAAAAAAAATATATGAACTTAAAAGATAAATTTCATTTGCAAATTCAATGGTAGATAATGCTATAAACCAAATTGGTCGAGAAAAGTCATAAGAGTGAGGCGATAACAATCATATCCCTCCTGCTTGGGTATCGGGAAATTGGGTTGAATTGGTAATGGTTTAGCTAAGAGTATAGTGAGGTAAGAGTTTCAAAAATATCGGGCTGTTTTAAATTCGAATTCAAGAACCTCACATCACACTGCGACAGGAATGACAGAAAATATAATTGAACACAACACTCTAAGAAACACAGATACATAGTCATACTAGTTCAACCTCAATATCTTAGGTAAATAATCTAAAGGGTTATTATCACTACCAATGAATATAGAACTATCATACCTTCTATAATCCGTCTTCATTGGTTTCTGCAAACCATTTTCTGTTGGCGAGCGCTTTCGGACATTGTCCATCTTCGTGGCCGAATACATGTGTTCACTGTCACTGTCTGTATTCAACTGCAGTTCAAGCCAGTTGAATACAGACAGTGACAGTGAACTCATGTATTCGGCCACGAGGATGGACAATGTCCAAAAGCGCTCGCCAACAGAAGATGGTTTGCAGAAACCAATGAAGGCGGATAATAGAAGGTATGATAGCTCTATATCTTAATTCATTCCTTTCTGGCCTAGAGACTGCCTTTATGAAGTGACCGACGCCTTCATTGGCCATGTTGCCTTGCAGTACTTACCCTTACTATCTTCTAGAAATGTGAAATGGTATCTACACTGTTCAAGCATTTCCTATACATGCCACTTTTAGTCGCTAACCTTCGGTTTACATTATGTTACAGGTGTTGAGTACCGAGAGGGTGAGGTGCTGCCTCGTGAAACGGGAACCTGTTTGCAATGCCAGTGTGGTAAGGGGGCGAGAGTCACTTGCTCCCCCAAGGATTGCACTGCAGACCAGCCTCGAGCTCCTGATCTTCAATCCCTCGACATGTTTGATGTGGATGTCTTCTAACAACCTTTTGCTCTACAGTCACCTTTCTGCACTCCTGGCTAAGATTCCTCCCAATTGCTTTTCTGGCTATCGACCTATCCTTCTATATTTTTTTCCTGTCAATCCTTATTTTAACACTCACTTATTCTAAATCTTCTGCCTATTTCCCTTTCTCCTGGCTATTTCTTCTGCACATAATTAGACAAATAATTCCCACTGAACCCCTGGCTATTATTTCTGTTGTATAATTTTATAATATATATCTTCTTCCATTAATTCTTATATTATTTCTTTATTTTACATTCTGTTAAAATGGTAAATACATCTGACGACCGACGAAGCCTACGTGAACATTCTGTTAAAATTTCAAATTGTGGCCCTCCTTGCTACTGTCCTCCATTCTAAACTGGCTCAACGCAATTATGAAATCTAAGCTATCATCCCATTAATCATGTCTTTTTGACTATTCCAAGTGCTGTCAGACTCTAGTAGCATAATTTTCTTTATTTACTTACTCATTCTACATGTCGGTAGTCACAAATTTATCGCTAAATTCCTATAGCAACCTTTGAACCCCAAAAACCCTGTTTGCACCTAACCTCATCTATTCTGCGGCACTTTTCATTAACAAATTCTTCATAGATTCCTGCCTCTGCATCTCACTTTGCCTTCCATTTCTCCTCCAGCAATTTATGTATTCCATTTTTCTACCTCTGCACTACTTTTCCTTATTCTTTTCAACCATTATTTAGTATAGCTCTTTTTTGTCGTGTACAATTTATTTAAGGCTGCTTTTTCTATATTTATTTTCCGTTTATAGAAAAAGCAGCCAACAATTGGTTATTTTCCTCCACTATGGTCAGTTTGTCATCTTATCACCTTATCCTTTAAAATTAAAGGAAATATGCATTATATTTTATTTGCCTACATCATCTACAAATCACACTCATTTGGATAAAAATTATATTTAAAAATTTATAAGTGTGGATGAAACAAAATATTATATACACCAATATTTCTTAATTTTGATATAAAATAACAGTAAAACTCTTATCTCCATTTGGATTATTGTAATAACAAATTTTTATACAAAACATAGGAAAAATTGATTTGTCTACTATAAAATAAAACAAGAAATTATACTAAATCATAATGGAAAAATAAGATTACTAATGAGTTTTACTGAGAAATAAACATTATTCATAAATAATTTAATAATTAATGTAGTAGTATTTAAAAATATTACATATCTTTTCATATCAATTTTAATGAAATAAATAAAATGTGAGGTGGAGATGACAATATGAATACAGGCAACAAAGTTTATGAAGTAAATATTTAGCACTAGTCCCCATTACACTTTCAGTTCACACATATCATCTGATATATCCTACTTAAAATTAACATATCCCATATCCTTCCCATAAGTATTGAATAGCACCTTAACTTTATCTTGTTTATTCTCTATAATATCCTCAAGTGTTTGAAAATTATGCCTTTAAGTTTCATATTGCCTTAATCAAGCTTGTTAAAATTTGTTTTCATATAGCTAGCATTTTATTTTTTCGTGTTATTTAAATATAACAATATATGATAACTATTTGTTAATTATGAAATAACACAATTAATTGTAAGCTTTTAAAAATATACAGCTATTTTACTTATGAAATAATATTAAATTGTGAGTTATTTCATTTTTTTTTTAAATTAGAGATCTTCAGAAATTTAGGGGATATTTATTTTTTATTCAATTTCACATGTTGTGAAGTTTCCTTTAACTAGTAAAAGTAATAGATTTAAAATCTCACTAGGAAAATGTAATTGGGTGATAAATTAACCTATTTTTTTCCATTTGAATTTTCATTGTAGTACTTTATCTGGCCTAAGAATTATAATTAAGCTCTTTATGAAATGAAATACAAAATCCTGCAGTGCTGCGATGACACGACATTGTAAAACTCAGGCCTTGTTGATAAGATATATAATTTTGAATTTTCATTATTTCGGAGTAATCATTGTTGAAAAAAGTACATATTTATGTCTTCAAATCATGAATCAAATTATTAAAAATACATTGATGATCAACCTCTGTACTTTCATTTAAATGTTAAGAAAAGTTCTAATGATTACTCTTTAGAGAAGAACCAGGCAGTTATTACTTTTTTGTTTAATAAGTAGAAGAGAACATTCTCACTTGCAAATCATAAATATTTTCAAATAATAATTTAAAACTTATTAAAATTATAATATTATACTCAAATGGAGAGTTTTTGACCATAGAGATTATAATTAGAGAATTTTTGTTGGGAAGAGTTCATGGTTAAACCAAAAAAGAAAATGTATTTATTATTTGCCGACGCTTTGGCTTACATTTAAGCCATCTTCAGGGCTATCATGAAGGAGAGAGGGGATGTTTTGCCTCCTGGATCAAATGTTCATGACCAACCAACCATATCAAATGTCCATGCCATCTGGACCATACGGTCATGAGCATTTGATCCAGGAAGCAACACATCCCCTCTCGCCTTCATGATAGCCCTGAAGATGGTTTACAATGTAAGCTGAAACATTGGCTGATAATAAATAATCCTTTTTTTTTTAATTGAATTTTTTTGGGTCAACCTTGACTGAACCCCCAAAAAAATTATTTATCTGTAATATTATACATATATTATAAGAGGTAAAATTAATACTGCCATTTGGATAAAATCAAAATCAATTGATATTATAAATTTTTAATCTGAGGTATTTTTTTGGCTAGTTATAACCAAAGACAAAACATTGAGTAAGTCAGAATCAGTAAACTTTTTTCTTTTTTTTTTAATTAGGGATATTTTAAATGAAATGTTCTTCAATCATTTAAAAAAAATTTAAAAAATTCTACAATAATTGATATTTCATTTTTTTTAGTAAAGGTACTACAATTATTTCAATCTATAAAATTCATGAATTGGATTTGTGTTTTTAAAGATATTCCTCTCACGCCAATTAATAGGTCATTTATGAGTGAACAATCATAAGCATTTTCACGATAATTATAAGATGATTTTAAGGTTATAACTGTGTGCTTGCATAGTACTTGCTAATTGGAGTTTCTGTACATGCCTAAAACCCAGAAAATCTAGANATTTAATAAAGTAAATGACGAGAGTCGACAAAATGTATGACAATGTCAGCTACTTTGAGTTTAAGACGAAGTTCTCGTCTTTCTCGTAAGTTAGGCTCTCACTAATGTAGAGGGAATTGAATGAGATAACTGGCTAGTCCTTGTGGTGTAATGGATTTATTAGCATACCGGCCCGGATATCAGGAGGTCCAGGTTCGATTCCTGGCGAGGACAGATAGTTTTTTATATTCTGTTCCCTCTCATTAATTGTTTAAAATTTACGTGGGATAAAAAAACACAACCAAAAAAATATTTATGTATTGTTTGTGTTTTATTGTAATGAAATTTGTACAATTTGTATGTCTTTGCACATTTCTCGTATGAATAGTGTAAATTGTCCAATCAACTTATAATATATAACATTCATTAATATCGGTATACCAAGATAGACAACAATGGTTATAATAACTAACATCAAATTAAGTTTAGCTAGTATATCAATAAAAAAATAGATAACATTAATTTTCATTTAGACTTAACTTCTTTTTCTGGATTTATATAAAAATTTGAAAACAGTAATGTTAAAAAAAGCTCATTCATATGCATACTAAATTTATATGAATTTTTTTATTTTTTCTGTTCTTGTCCATTAAGCATACCTTAGGACGTTTAAAAATGTTTAAACAACATAGAAAATGTTAAATATTACCTTAGCTTTTCTANAAGTAGAAGAGAACATTCTCACTTGCAAATCATAAATATTTTCAAATAATAATTTAAAACTTATTAAAATTATAATATTATACTCAAATGGAGAGTTTTTGACCATAGAGATTATAATTAGAGAATTTTTGTTGGGAAGAGTTCAAGGTTAAACCAAAAAAGAAAATGTATTTATTATTTTCCGACGCTTTGGCTTACATTTAAGCCATCTTCAGGGCTATGATGAAGGAAAGAGGGGATGTTTTGCCTCCTGGATCAAATGTTCATGACCAACCAACCATATCAAATGTCCATGCCATCTGGACCATAGGTCATGAGCATCTGATCTAGGAAGCAACACATCCCCTCTCGCCTTCATGATAGCACTGAAGATGGTTTACAATGTAAGCTGAAACATTGGCTGATAATAAATAATCCTTTTTTTTAAATTGAATTTTTTTGGGTCAACCTTGACTGAACCCCCAAAAAAATTATTTATCTGTAATATTATACATATATTATAAGAGGTAAAATTAATACTGCCATTTGGATAAAATCAAAATCAATTGATATTATAAATTTTTAATCTGAGGTATTTTTTTGGCTAGTTATAACCAAAGACAAAACATTGAGTAAGTCAGAATCAGTAAACTTTTTTCTTTTTTTTTTAATTAGGGATATTTTAAATGAAATGTTCTTCAATCATTTAAAAAAAATTTAAAAAATTCTACAATAATTGATATTTCATTTTTTTTAGTAAAGGTACTACAATTATTTCAATCTATAAAATTCATGAATTGGATTTGTGTTTTTAAAGATATTCCTCTCACGCCAATTAATAGGTCATTTATGAGTGAACAATCATAAGCATTTTCACGATAATTATAAGATGATTTTAAGGTTATAACTGTGTGCTTGCATAGTACTTGCTAATTGGAGTTTCTGTACATGCCTAAAACCCAGAAAATCTAGACTAGACTGATCATTAGTTCTACAAAGTGCATTATATTAAGATTTAGACTGACAAATATAAATTGTGAATGTTAAAACATTTCAGGTATTTCTAATCCACAATTATTGAAAGATAATTCCTTTAGTTATCTATTAAAATGATCTTACCATGTCTCTTGGTAAAACAAATCTTATAAACCTGTAAAAATATATAAAATTATATGTATTAATATAAACCATAGTAATGTGTGTGAATACAGAAAACTGGTGTTTAAAGTCAAAAATTAAATTTGAACTTATTTTTAGGAAAGAAAAGAAAGTATTTAAATAAACAAAGTTGATTTTTTTTTATTTAAAGATTTTCTTGNAGGAACACAGTAGATGAATGCCTATACTACGCCTTCCCTCCCAAACATAATAGACCCAGATCTCTTGTCATCACGAGGATAATTTAATAATTATATTTTCAATATGATTTTGCATCAAACACAAACTGTTGAAAAAATAAATTTATAATGAGACAAAGAAATTCCACTTCTCTGTAGTATCATACAAATTACATCAGAATAAAACTTGTCATTTGTCACCTGATATAAAAATAAAATAAATTAATGTGCTTCAAATTAGTCTAAAATGAAGAAAGAGGATAGATTATATTATGATAGTATTGCTAGATGCCCTAGAGAGAAAAAGTTGTATCTGTTATCTTACTTTATTTTTGTATTAACCACTGCAGGGTTTTGGGCTTCACTAAAAGATGTGTATCAGCATTGTGAGATTTTTACACTCACTATTTTAAGTGAAGAAAATTAATTTTATTAAATAGATAATAAACCTAAGGAATAGTTTAACCTTGTATGAGTAGTCATGATTAGTAAATTCTGTATTGGGACCTTTATATACAATCAAATAATGTATTTATTTATAAGAAACCCTATATCTTAGGTCAATGAGTTCTAAATAAAATATGAAATTATAAATTTAAAAATGTACTAATATATGTTGAGAGAATCGACCAGTTAATCCATTTTAATATTAATGATGACATGATAATGGCATTTTAAATTCTTAAATTGGTGGTTAACTTTGTGATAGTTAGTTAAAATATAATTAGCATATAAATCAGCATGTATAAAAAAATTTGGCAAAAATTCATTTGTAACCAAGTTTAAATGGAATACTCAAAGGACCAGTAGAAAGTAAAGACAGCTCGTGAATGTTAGTGATCCAGAGGTTAGATTTGGGAAGTTCATTTGGAACTTATTCAACAGAATTAATCAATTAAATTTTTTAAAAAATTATATGTTTACCATTGTCTTCCAAGACTAAAAAGAAAGAAAAAATGGAGCAAGAATAATAATTTTAAAATCAGTTCACTGGTTATTTTTTCAAAATAATTATCTGTAGAAATTAGTTCTGATTCCTAAAGATGACTAGATATTTGGTAATTAATGGAAATTTTGTAAGTGATCAATTTTTAAAAGTTAATGAAATCTATGAAATATCATTCGAAAAGTGGGATATCCTTTGGACCCCCAATTTATTGACAATATCTATCATATTCATGTTTGTGGAAAATAAAACTTTAAAACAGAATAGAGTTATTTATTTCCCATAGTCTTTTCTCTTCTGGGGAGTTTAAGCAAAACTTCTGCAATGAAAATCACTCATTTTTGTGGTACCAAAATGATATTCAACATGAGAAATAAACAAAAATGTATTGTTTGTGAACAATTAATAATATTTTTATATTCTGTTCCCTCTCATTAATTGTTTAAAATTTATGTGGGATAAAAAACCACAACCAAATAAAATATTTATAGATTAAAATTTAATAAAGTAAATGACGAGAGTCGACAAAATGTATGACAATGTCAGCCACTTCGAGTTTAAGACGAAGTTCTCGTCTTTCTCGTAAGTTAGGCTCTCGCTAGTG
>KZ809343.1:100699-113771 GCA_000696205.2 Oncopeltus fasciatus | reverse complement strand
ATATATATATAATATCTTACTCGTGAAAATTAGTGAAGACAGAGAGATAAATGGAAGATAAATATATGAAAAGGGTTTAGAAAGAAAAAAAAAAAGGACCCTTAAGCTACCAAGGAAAGCGGTATGGCCTGACAAGAAGGGTAGCGGGGGGTAACAATGTCCCGGTAGGAATCAGGTGTGCTAACCTGGGGGTGGTCCGATATCGCTCTCCTACAAGACGGATGGCTTTTCACCTTCGAAGGTTCAAGGCGGCTTCTCTTTCAAGTGTGTTGGAATATCTCTTGTTCCCACGTGGGAATAAACCCCAGCGTTTATACCCCCTGGAACCGTATACTTTCAATTTCAAATGTATTATCATACCATCTATTATCCGTCTTCGTTGGTTTCTGCAAACCATCCTCCGTTGGCGAGCGCTTTCGGACATTGTCCATCCTCGTGGCCGAATACATGTGCTCACTGTTACTGTCTGTATTCAACTCCAGTGAAATTCTAACAGTTGAATACAGAGAGTGACAGTGAGCACATGTATTCGACCACGAGGATGGATAATGTCCGAAAGTGCACGCCAACAGAAGATGGTTTGCAGAAACCAATGAAGACGGATAATAGAAGGTATGATAGTTCTATATTCATTGGTGGTGGAAATAACCTTTTAGATTATTTATCAAATGTATTACATTACTTTTCCACCTCTGAGTCATGTTTAGTCAATCAAGACAACAGCTTTTTTTACACTTCAAATAATATAATAATAACATTGTCGCGCAATAAATTTTGTTGTTCATGAACAAAGTATTGCAATATATTTTAATACGTCACATAATTAATAAGTTATATCTATCAAATTATACCTAACATTTTAGGAGATGTATGTGTTAACTCTGTGTTGAGAATGAGTGCGAATGGCTCAATCTACTTTCAGCCCTGAAGAAGCCATCACACAATTCGCGAAAGCTCAGCAAATCTTTTCTACTGTATTTATACATTTTTCTGAAGACCTTGGAATCCTACTTGAACATCTTCAAATAATGAGCTATTCATTAATTTATTTATATAATAATTCATGCTTAATTATCTATTACATTCTGTATTTAATAAATCCATGAGGTCAAGCATAAACTTTTTTTTTTTAATCCAAAATTATGTAGGATAAGTGATACATGATAGGATAAACCTATCTTTATTTATATAAAACGGCTTATTCATTTCATATACAATACAGCTTTTTGTGGGTACCGATATATTAATATACAAAAAGAAAATTTAAAAATTTTGCACTTTCGCAGGCAGTAAAGCCATTGACATATGATTAATGTTTAAATCACCAGTGTGTTGCTTTTTAACAACATACACATACTCACGCAGAAACACATGAACGCCCGCATGCACACTCACATATACCAATATGCATTTATATATATATATAATGACAGAAAGATCTTAGAATTGCAGACTTTTACCAAATAATAGAAAGAAAAACCACAAAAGCCATTTTATCTCATAGCTGGAATGAGAAATAGGAGTTTATTTTAAAATCTGATATCACAGGTAAAAATATGCTTTGACGTTTTAAAAGAAAAAATGCTTAAAATACTACTTATCGCTTGCACAAAGTCAAGGAAAAACCATAGATGCAAGGTAAACTGTGTACTATTTCATTGTAACAATGGGTACTGGGAAGGCTTTGTGTGGTGTACTTAAGATAAAGCACACCACAATTTACAAAAGGCTAAAATTATACCTTCTAGCGATTTAAAAAAAAATAAAATAGTTTATCAATGTTTATAGAATATGAAGACAAAATTTTCATGTTCATAATAATAATATCCTCTGACAACATAACAAAATTTAATTATAACAAACTATTTTCTTTATAAAATATTTACAGTTAACATTTAGTAACAAAATTATTTTATTAGTAAAGAATTTGTTGGGGTTTGGTCAAGGTTGATCCAAAAAATAAATTCAATTTTATTTTTAAAAAGAATTTTATTTTTATTATCTTCCCATGTTTCGACATTTATTGTAAGCCATCTTCATGGTTATCATCAAGGCGAGAGGGGAAGAGTTGTCATCTGAATCTTCTGGCGTGAAGATTTGACCACACGAACCTCTCGCCTTTATCTTAGCACCGAAGAAGGCTTACAATATAAGCCGAAACGTCGGCAGATAATAAAAAATACATTTCTTTAAATTGTGTGTGTGTTTTTTTTAACAACCTTGATCGAATCCAACATATTCCCTACTAATAATCTCAACGGTTCAAAAACTCTCTATTTGAACTTTAGAATATTATTACCTATATAATTAAAAATTTTAAGATTATACCCGATAATTAGAATTTAAGGTTCCCCTTAATTTTATTTTAAGACTTAGAAAAATAATATAAAAATTGTCCCAATTTTAAAAAATTTGAATCCACGGACATCAACTTTACAACTTTTTAGAAGGGGGAAAATTGATATAATATCATATTGGAAGGTTATACATTAAAGACAATAATAAAATAGTAAAACATAGTTTTGGCAAAATTAGAAACCATGGCGATTTTTTTTGCTCCAAAAAAACTGCCGATTTTGCATTATTATTGTTATTGTATTTTTATTTAATAAAGGCGACATAAAGTCCTTTTAAATTCCCTGTATTATTTGCAAAGTAATTTTAGTTTTCGAGTATACTAAAGTTTGAGATTTTTCTTTCTTCAAAAGCTTCTCCTTGTACGTTAGGATTAGGATCAGTTTATAGGGCGATCAACATCGTGGTTATTACGCCCTGACTATTGGGGATTCTCTAGGGTTAATCTGTTATCCATTCTTTTAAATGTTTTTCGTTTTTTAGTNGGATTCAATTTTTCCATATAAGCCTGTTTTTCTTAAAATGCACATGAGTTTGGCTACATTGGATTCATGGTTTCCCAGTGATGTCGACAGTTGTCTTGGGAGGTTTTTATATGTGAATAAATTAGAGTAATATGGGCATTCCTCGATGATATGTTGAACGCTTATTTGACAGCAACATTTAGGGCATACTGGCGGTTGATCTTTGGTGATTAGATGTTCTCCTTGTACGTTCCGAGGTCCAAAGTAATGATGCCCGAGAATGTACCGGAATTCGTACAGGCAGAACAAGTTTTCGGATCCTCTAAATAGCGGGGCTGGGTTGGAGAGGAAGGTGTTGAAGCGGGCAGAGTGGTAAGTAATAAATGAGTTCCCGAAGGTGCCTAACAGCCCGGCGCTTGTCCACAAAAACCTAAGGAACAGGCGTTCGGTACAGGCCTAATTAATTCGCTCCGGGCACCCAGTGTGGGCATTCTTTTCTGCGACAGGGGAATTTCGCCCTTCCTCAGTCGACTCGCCGTATCGGTGGTGAGTGGTGAGGTATCTCTCATTGTTTCCGAATAGCCGTGCCCAACCGTTTCGGCACGTCTCACTCAGGGGCACACCATAAACCAGGGGGGACTTAGTTAATAACTGAAGGAAATAGAGATTTTGCGAATATTATTTATTTAGCATTATAAATGTTTTATTTGGTTGTGGTATTTTATCCCACGTAAATTTTAAACAATTAATGAGAGGGAATAGAATAAAAAATCTATCTGTCCCAGCCAGGAATCGAACCTGGATCTCCTGCTATCCGGGCCGGTGCATTTACCAGTTATGCTACCAGGACAGTTTATTATTTATTTAGGAATTCATGCACCAAGGGAGTAAAATAGAGCGAACGATGCCAGTTAGCTCATTTTTAACTCACCATGCTTTCTAAATGCCGAGACCAAATCTCTTTACTTCAGTGGTGCATAAAAACTTTATATGAGGGAGGGATTCGTCTTAAATGCTGAAGAATTTAAAACTAAATTTCAGGCCTTATAATTAGTTTAGTTAATTTCTTGGGGAAATTTAGCAAAAATGTGTGTTTTTTTTAATTACCTGCCTATTTGACCGAACCCCAACAATAAACATCTAATAGTAACATCTACGGTAAAAACTCTCTATTTCAGGCCTTATATTTACTGTCTCCCCACCACCCTATTTGTCCATATGAAGGCCGGAAATTTAGGATGAAACATTTTCTAAAATAAATTAAAAAAATTTGTTTACAAATCATTCTTCAGTTCCCAAGTTCGAATCCCCGAATAAACTAATAACTATTTACCGCCAAATAAATTTATATATATATATTTCCGGCTGGTGAATAGAAACTTTTCATGGTTTCATTGAAATAAGCCTTCTTTTCTTAGATTTATTATTTGTGGTGGTATACTAGGATGTTTTCCGGAGCAAAAACAATTTGATAGTACTATCCATAAGTTTTTTTAAAAATATTTTAATACATTAAATTGTAATGCATGTAATTGTAATTTGCAATCCAAAGTCTAAATACCGCATTCGAAATAGCTTGATTTACCAACTTGAAATATGTAACGTTGGTTAGTAAAGCAGAATAGGCTTACATGTATTCAGTTGTCAATCGTTTTTAAGATGAGCCTTAATTTTTTAATTTTTTTCACAATATGGCCATTAAAAAAAGCACATTTTGACATTTGGCTACACATTAGTAGATAGTAATGACTACACCTTGAATTAACATAAATTGAGACTATTAAAACAAATATATAATAATACTTTTGTATGCCTTGAGCTATTTTAATAAAATCTGGAGAGCTTGCTTCACAACTTTACTGTAAGTCCTGTTTAAAAATAAATTTATTTCTTGTAATATGATATATTTTTTTAAGTACTCTTCCTTTTATTACTGTTATCCGAGTTTTTTTAGGTTTATCTTACAAAATGTTATTATTCAATTTCTAGCAATACATCAAGACAACAAACAAAGGTGATAATAAAAAAGTGTTGAGGGGATCAAAAGACAAAATTTAATGAAAACTAGAATTTTTTCCACTGTAATTTACTTTTGGTAAAATAAAGAAATTATATTGCAATTTCAAAAATTTGTTTATTTTACTGATTGGAAAATTAGAGACATGATCAATGCAATCGTGATGTAAGTTCAAATGGCATAAAGACAAGCCGGCTATTCAAAGAGACGTCCCCCCTAGACGCGCACGTAGAGGTAGGCAGGTCTTCACAAAAACGGTACGCGGTGGGTACACTATCTTTAGCCGGCTACAAACTATGTCATTACTTTTAATGGAAATCTAGGTAATAGCCCAGAGCTATTCAGCTATCCACTCATGGACTCCCTTCCATCCGCCAACTTCTATCACACATTCATATCTACATCTAGGTGGATTTTTACCGAGCAGGCACAACACAAGAGATAACTAAACCCTGCCGATATCTCTGAAATATAAGAAAAAACAATAAATAAATAAATAAGGCACATGGGATACTCACCGAGGATGCCGTCGATAGAGTGGTTCTTCCTGAGGTCTGAGTCATCCCTTCGTCCACCTCTGAGGAGCCTGGAGATGGAGCTGACCGAAGGGGCGGTATTCTTGTCGCAGACCCCCTCCTGCTGACAAAACATTCTCATCAGTGCTCAGCATCAGGAGTAAGCCACGTAGGAGCCCAGTAATCTGAGCCGATTTCCCATGTTTCATTTGAAGTTGTAAATAAGGAATTTTAAGGGTTGAGGTGGCTGTATGTCGACCTTGAAGGGAGGGGTACGGATAGCTATCTTCTCTTGACTCCTTTTTAAAGTCGCGTATTTGTCAGAAACACAAGTACTAACGAAAATATGGACCTTTTGTCAGTTTGGCTTACCTCTACACCTCCCCTCCTTTAATTTTTCTTTTCCCTCCCTCAGCCATTAACAAACTCATCTAATACTTTGTAGAAAGAAATGTACGAAAAAGCTCAAATAATGAATTTGTCTTCTTTATTTTAAAAATTATGAATGCTTTTCGTATAAACACACACACACACACACATATTTAAAATTGAATAGTTGAAAAAAAAATGTTAAAGTCTCATAATGTTATCAACGTTTCACTTTGTTTCCTTATGGGGAACTTTGTTTTAACCTTATAGGTATTATATAAAAAAAATGATGAACCAAATCAATAGTCACATGGAAATCTGAAATATAACTTAAATAAGTAGGATTTCTCAATTTTAATAAATCTTTCAATAAGTAGGACATTACTCAATTAAGAAATGGGCTAATCCACTAATACATAGGGGGAAATAAAAGTAAATGAACATATGTTCACGTAGGCTTCGACGGTCGTCAGATGTATTTACCGTTTCTTCTTCCGAGTGAGAAATCATTCTCATTCTCTTTTCAGCCCTGAAGAAGCCATCACATGATGTGCGAAAGCTCGGAAAATATCAACAACTTGACACGGTCCAACCCGGAAGAAGAAACGGTAAGTAAATGAACATATTTAGAAAAATTATCTTCCTACTTACCTAGGACCACAGCCCTTTCCGTAAATATTAACGAAGAGACAATAATGTCCTCTGAAGATCTGTAAAGTGTTATGTCAATTTCTAACAACACCAGGCAGCCTAGCGAGTTAAATCCCAATTTGTCATGAGGTTGTGAAGCGAAACCAATAATTCGAGCAGTTTACGTTACAACAATTTCACGGTAAAAATTCTGTTTCAATTCCAACAATTAAATGAATGAAAGGCATCAAACCAGCCAACCATATGTGGACCCATGACGCTGTGCAATATGACTCACAGAAGAAACAAGTGGGTTAGTTCGCGTTTTATATAACGGGGTTCAGCTACGCGGAGACTAATTTTTTGCGGTTTATTAAATTTGTAATCATGCTTTAAATCGATTATTAATTTGTTACGATTAATCAAGCTATAAACTTACGTTTAATTGGAATTGTAGCTAAAAGATTAAAATACTATTGACTTATAAAAACTAGCAATATCAATCAGTAATGATTTCTCCTTCTACTAATTAATTAATAATTATAAATGTTATGTTAGAAAATTAAGTAGCCCATTTCAGTAATTGATATTTTATTTCTCTAAAAATAAGTTTATCTCTAAATAAATTACAGAAAGTCACCTAATCAAAAACCCTTTTGTTTATTTTTTTAAAAACGGTTTATTTTTAACTCACTTGAATATCGAATGAATTATTCAACGTCTACAATTTAAATAGGCTTGAATATGGTTTTTTTTTTTTTCCTTTTTTTTTTTTTTATATATTTTTTGGCAAATCAACCACTAGGGTCATTATTGCCTTAATGCCGGTGAGAAATGGTAATTCATTACGGTGTAGGAATTGCCATTTCTCACCGGCATTAAGGCAATAATGACCCTAGTGGTTGATTTGCCAAAAAAGAAGGTTTTTAAGTACTTAAACAAAAACAGCTAGAGAACGAACAGGCAAATATTTATATCATTTTTGACGGGCCATAATTATGTTTTCCATACATTGCCTTGATACTTGAATATAAAAGGTGTGAAGTTCTTGGGGGAGGAATAGCGAATAGGTTAAGGAGGAAGCCGTTCACTCAGTAAGATCCCCAGCCCCCGTAAGAAACGAGATGAACTGACCTTGATGAGTCGGTCCCTGATCTCCCAGGAGAAGATGCCCGGCGACTCCCGCTTGTACTGCTCTATGCGCCGCTCCACGTCCGGGGTGGCCACCCTCGGTTTGCTGCCTCCGATCACTCCGGGTCGGATACTGCCGGTCTCCTGGTACCTGCGGGAGAGAGCGAGGCTCTTCAGATGGGGCGAGCAACATGCCGCTTTGTTGGCGTGCTTCGTAGCTGACTGGAGGAGTCAACACTCCACTCAAAAGTAGAATCAGTAAGGTGTTACTTTTGAGCCCTTCTTTGATATTCAGTCAACTTGAATCACGCCAATAAAACTTACAGAGGGATTTCTTTTTTTTATAAGCAATACTGCAGTACACATTATAATTCAATTGTATCATAGTATATAGAAGTGGATATGTTACCTGTTGAGGATCTTGGAGACGCAGCCGTGGGAGACCCTAAGCTGCCTGGAGATGACGCAGGGCCGTATTCCGGAGGCAGCCATCTCTACGATCTTGAGCCTGATGTGGTTGGGGAGTGGTCGTCCGTTGATGAACACCCCGCCGAGTTGGTTCACCCTACCCTGGCCTGCCGCGTCAGCACATGGACACACATAACCAATTTATTAGTCATCTTCAAACTGAAATACTGATCTAAAGGTAACAGTGTGTAGACTTTTCACAATTTCCTAATCACAGATAGATTTAAGATAACGGGCGCTGAGGAATCCGCGCTTCGGGTTCGAGTTCCGCTTTGGGAAGCAACTAATCGTGAAATAAAAGCCTGCCAAGTAACACGGGTGCTTAGGACAGAGTGACTAATTGTTGATAATCCCTCCCTTCATGTTCTAAAATAGATGAACGGGATATACAAATCCCGTCTTTTTGAGATAAGAATAAGACATAGAAGTGGTTGAGAGCAAACTTCTCGACACTCATTTAAGTTATGCAAGCAGCAGCTTCCTTCAGAACAAGGAGCAACAGTAGTGATATCTTCAAAATCATTTTACAGCCACTTAACCAACAAAATAACAAAAGAAGAATCAAATATAGTGAAAAACAAAAACATTGTTTTTCCCAGTCGAATTCAACCTACAACTGAACAGGGGTAAATTTACAACCTCTTAACTATTCTGTACTACGTATTTGATGAATTATCAATATTTTTTAAAAGTTTGGCAGATTGTTTGATGGTTGTCAATGAAATTCCATACGATTTCGGGAGAAGAACTCTACAGAGATCCCAAATAATAGATGAAAATACAATATAAATTGCGTTATTTGTGCCAACGTTTCAGCTTATATTGCAAGCCATCTTTAAAGCTGTTGAAATACGATGTCATAAGAAAAACATTTAAAATAAATAAATTATTTACATTATTATTGAACCCCAATTTACAAACCCTACCTCTCAGTCATGAACATGGGATCCTGGTGACACGACGTCCCCTCTTGCCTTCATGAAAGGAAGGTGTGGTAAATTTTTCTTCACAGTTGTTATTTTTTTCCGTAAAATTTGATATCACATTACTTTCGGTTAAGGAAATTTTATGTTATAATAATGTAAATAATTTTTTTTCTTGTGACATTGCATTTTAACAGCCATGCAGATGGATTATAACGTAAGCAGATAATTGAAAAAATACACAGTTTTTTAAATTGTGTATCTCCTTAAATTTGGATTACTGCTCATTGAGGTACTGCAATTATACAGAAATATAAGTCAATATCTATATTACAAAATTCGAGTTGGAAAACCTCTAGGTATTTATCTAAAAACAGCCGTGTAAAAGAGCAGAGGCGAACATCTCCACTAATAAGAATGTTTGTTATTCTTCTAGCATCCCGAAGGGACCCTGGCAAATATGGCAAACAAACGGAAATATCCGTCTGCCCTATCAATAATGCATGTGTTGTCAAGAAGCGGAGCTAATTAAGTTGATTTGTTGTTTGTTTTCATGACTTTTGGTGGGGTAAGCGCACGTGACAGACTTACGGAAGGAAAACCCCCCGAAATAAGCACTCACTGAATAGCTGTGAATATCTAACCCTCTTTCCTAACCTGGAGTTACACATCGCTGAGATTTACTTATTTTGGGCTGTACACCAAACCTTCCAATTGAATTTGTTGGGGTTCTGTCACAGTTGGTCCAAAAAAAAAAAAAAAAATAAAAAAAACAATTTAAAGGAATGTATAATTTATTATATGTCGACATTCAAGGCTTACACTGCAAGCCATCTTTATAACAAGCTCTGAAGATGGCTTTCAATGTAAGCTGAAACGTCGGCAGATAATAAAATGTACAATTTTTTTTTTGTTTCTCTACTAATAATCTCCATGGTCAAAACTTCTTCGTTTTAACTTAAATAAAAATTGTGTTTTATCGAATAATGAGCTTTCTATAGGGAGAAAGGATGGAGTGTTTAGTGACTCATATATAACTACATTTAACGATAAAAATAATAATTCTATCTATACCAAGTATTACAACTAACTCAATTTTTCTACTAGTTATTAATACAATTAATATTGGTAATATAAAAAAAATTGTCTACGATTAACTTCAATTGTAAATATTCTTCTTTAGCAAAAATTAATTTTTTTTTCCAGGTCAATAGTCAAGGAGATATTAAACTATCAAAAAACTATAACAAATAGAATCATTGTGATTTAAAAGGACCGCTATAAGATATTCGTTATTCTTTAAATAAAAATATTTCAAAGTAACTTTAAAATTCTAACAACTAAGATGAGATAGAGAATTCAAGATTAAGCAATCGACTAAGGACCTCATCCATCATGTTGCATGCTGGATCCGATTAGAAGAAGAAAAAAATAGGTTCATAACTTACTTCACTTTAGTAAACATACTACCTTTTTAAAACAAATATTAATAATAAAGTTCAAAATGGTGATATATATATAGCACACGATAGAACCGTTTAGAAAATCTTTGACGCTTTTGGGGAAAATTCAGTGTTCAAAATTATTTTATAAAGAATAAAAACTGCTAAACCTCACTTGGTAAGAATGATATTAATTAAAGCTGAGTGTATTTGAGACTCAATGTCTCATCCTTAGAGCCCAGGAATCTTTGAGACGAGGGTCTGGTCCATTACTGGACTCATTGAGGATGACACATTGAGTCTCGAAAACGCTTAGCTTTAATTAAATAACATATTTACCGAAGTTAAACAGTTTGTATTCTTTATAATTGTAAATCTTTGCCCCAGTTCATTGAAAAAAGAGAAAAAAATTATTTGATCTCTAAATTTTTACTTATTTGAATCAGGCAAATATTATCTCTAAATATTAATAGAATGTGATTAATTATTAATAAATGAGTTTAATTAAATGTCTGTACAAGTGTAATGGAGCAGTATTTCCTAACATATACAACTGAGTTCCATATCACTTGCTTACTTTGGGTGCACATTTATGGGAAATTTTTATTAATTGCAGTAATAAATAAAAAAAATGTCAATTGAACTAAAAATTCAATATTTTGATTGTGAATGTGACAATTTAAAGTGAGTTTCAACAATTTTGAAATCTGATTGGAAATGTATAAAAGTCCATTACATAACACGGATTTTTTTTTTTATTTATTTTTTTTTTTTTTTTGCTGTGATGGTGGCAGTCGATGGCCGGCACTCCGTGATTGATAGAGGCGAGAGTGACTGTGACAGGGCTGGGAGATAACGGGAGGGGATATCGGACGCCGCCGAAGACAGAGGGGGAAGGATGCTCGTCACGAACCGACTAATTCGGGGCTATTCTTACCCCCTCCGCCGACATCAAAGGTGCCGCCGCCTCTACAACTTCGCGGCGTGTGGCTATCTCCATGTCCTCCCCCTGATCCCATACCTCCCGCCCGCTATGGGCTCGATGAAGGCACAAGAATCCCCCGCGCCCTTACATAAGTAGCCGTCCACCCTGCACTATACTCGTCATGGAATGCGTGGATTTGGAAGGCACCCAAACATAATTTCTCAGTACATCAATGTATGTAATTTATCAATATCCAAAACCTGCAAAAAAAACTGTTCGAATACTTTGGGAATATCCATTAAGTATTTACCGTTTCTTCTTCCGGGTTGGACCGTGTCAAATTGGTGTTATTTGCCGAGCTTTCGCACATCATGTGATGGCTTCTTCAGGGCTGAAAAGAGAATTTTCATTCTCTTTTCAGCCCTGAAGAAGCCATCACATGATGTGCGAAAGCTCGGCAAATATCTGCAACTTGACACGGTCCAACCCGGAAGAAGAAACGGTAAATACTTCTGACGACCGTCGAAGCCTACGTGAACAATATCCATTAAGTCATAGATAGGTAATTCAAAATGAAAATAACTGATATTACATTTCTTATCGAAGATCTTATCAGCTTTGTAGTTAAAAATATGTACAATTGTCCTCACAAAGTAGAAGAGAAAGTAATAAATTGGAATAATTTTCTTCACATTAGATTTGAATAATTTATAGAACAGCCTTGAGAGATTTCGCATAATACAAAAATACTTGCAGAAGGTTATACAATAATTCTAATCTTCTGTTATGGGCTACAGGTCAATAATACATAAATACAAAAATAAATTTAAGTTAATTCATTACAATAAAAAAATTAAAACGACTAATTACAGATAACAATAGAAACTACTGTCCTTACTAACTAATAAATAAATAGAAAATATAAATTACTCACAGCTTATTAATAAATACATACAAATGAATTTAATGTGCTTACATTTACAAAGAGGCCTCAAAATACCTTGCTAAATTCTCTGCACTTACTAAGTACTGTAATTTAACAGTTCACTGTCATGGCCCCAACGCTTTATTTAAGACTCGCGATATGACACGGAATGTGACATTGACTAGAGGTCCACTGGCGAGCCCTTTTTTTTTATTAGGGCCTGGTATGGAAGGCCTAGGCCTAGACAGGCCTAGACGAATCTAGGAGCTTTTATGGGTAAATGTGATTTCCTCTTTTAAGTGACGAAGCAGGTGGCCACCTTCAATTGCCCACTTCTTCTACAGGTCTGGTCCTCAGGGTTTAATTCATTTTTAATAATTACGCGATCTATTTAACAATGGGCAGCGATTTAGTCGCTCATTTTTAAGGCACTAAAATCTATTCCAGTATACATACGTATCCTTATCCATTCATTTATAATCTTTGGAAAAAATAATCAGTTGATGTGAAATTTCTTCCAAAGTTAAAAATTTTTTATGGAAGCTATAGAAAAGGGAAAAAAAAATAAGACTATTACAGAGTATTAATCCTTGAAAAAGCGCCCATAAACACTTTTTCAATTTGTTATAAAATTAAATGGTAGTATCATCCAAAACTGCACAATATAACAGAGAGTTAGCTATTCTTTCGAAAATTATTCAATTTTTTTCATAATAAAAATAGTAGTAATAAAAAAATAGACAGCACAACCATGTTTTTACCAGTCTATTTTCAACCATTTTTAAATAATGCTAAATGATGAAGATAACAAACTGTAAGCTATTGTTATTATATTATTGATAAACAACTATTTTTAGAGATTATTAGAGTACCTTTTGAGATCTAATATAAAATAAATGTTATAAATT
>KZ809343.1:81939-93541 GCA_000696205.2 Oncopeltus fasciatus | reverse complement strand
AATTAATTTTTTTTTTTTTTTTAGATTATTTTAAGGTAAAAATTAAATCTACAACATGTAAAAGATATTTATTTTTCAGAAATCTCAGCTTTATAATGATTCCATAATATCTTCAATCCATATTTTTTTTTTCTATGAACCTTTTTGCAATCGATTTATACAAGATATAAAATCGTTCCACTCTGACAGATTTATTTTATGCTATTGAAATACAAAAACAATAATAATGTATTTGGATAAGGCAGATCAAAGATCCTATATGGTAAATTGTATCAATGGGAGATTATAATGAAGAATTGTCCATTACAAATAATTCTTATTATCAATACCATTTTAAGAGAATGCAAATAATGTTATGCATTAAATGGCTTTAAACTTAACAGAATTTAAACTTATTGTTTTCATCAATCATTTTTCTGAAGACAATTAAACTTGCTTCTTGTGATTCAAAAATTTATTTTTCTTCATAAGGATGCTAGAATAATGTTTAAATAAAAACTCAATATCTAACATTAATAATCCATTCGTAGAAAATATCATTATTTATTTTCATAAAAAGTAAATATCATTGTTTTGTAAATAATCAAATGACAATTCTTCACTGATTAGTTCATTTTCCCTCGGAGAAGGGATAAATTGGGTAGTTCTGTAGCTTTGGAGAGGAGAGGACAAACACTGAAATCGGGCGGGTGATGGGCGTGGTTGAGGGGAGGGTAGCTTTTCAGCCAATCAGATCGCTCCAACCACCTGCCTGTATACCACCGTCTTACACTATCCTGTATTTCTGCCCCAAGTCCACGATTATCAAATTCTCTCCACTCTTTTTGCAGCCTTAACTAAAAATAATCATTCAAGAATACTTACTCATTTAAATGCAAAATAGTACATGTTCTTGAAATTGATGCACTTATATCTATGTATGATGTTCAAAGTACTTCCAATTTATTTTTCAAGTATTGTGTTTCTAAGGAATTTGTCGGATACTTAAACAAGGTTTTCAAAATTTCTAAATAACTTAAGGTAGAAATAATTTAATTATTCACGATTAAATATAATTAGACATTATTAAGGAAAAAAAATCATGTTTTGAAAAAAATCATTTGCTAAAGAGAATGGCTTTATTCTAAGACATATTAGTAAATATACAAACTAGGTAATAACCAGTTAAATAAAGTAAGAAAATGACAATTCCATATTAAACACAGGAAATAGATATGAATCTGAAAAAGTATTGGAAAAGCAGAAAGATTACATTGATAAATATTAATTAAAGGGATATATCTTGAATTAGATTAAGAAGAAGAAAAGGTGATTTAAAAAAAAATAGAGATCAATATCTCTGTTCCAACTTTTAGCACAATTGAAGGGCAGTAGTGATTTTCAGATGTATAAATTGTTTTCGATTCCAATTATAAGTATTTTTAGATCGACTAACATTTTTAGGAAGACACGCCATACACAGAGAGACATACCAGGAGAAATGTTTTCTTTTACATCCAGCCACCTCACAAACACATGTTTTATAAATACACATCGTACATTTTACGTTAGTATAACATATTTAAGATGGCGGGGCCGAGTATAACCCTTCCACAATACATACCAGAGCGCACGGCGCAACGGATTGCGCCAGGGAGGTACCGACGGAAGCGCACCTTTAAGTGCTAAGCCCATTCGATGGCAGTAGGATGCTATTTCATATGCTAATAGAGTGATTAGAAGGGGATACAATTGGGAAGGAAATTACAGCAGTAATACAGAGTTACGGCTACTTAGCAAGTAATACATTCAGATCGACATTAAATTGCCCCTGATAAAACACAGTTAATTTAGTATTAAGCATGCCTATTTTCATAAATAATAAAAGCCCGCCTCGAAGGAGCCTCACTAACTAAGCAGAATTTTCATATGTTATTAAATATGGGTAAACGTAAGGCTAAATAACTAATATTCCGTACAAGCCAAATGGAAGGTTTCAGTACACTAAAGTTGGCTCTAGGCTGAAGAAGAAGATGTTCCCTGGGAATAGTGAAGCAACACTTCAAAATAGATTTTTTCAAATATAATTTTCTTAAAAATTGTATAAAACATAAATAACACATCTAATTTGTTCCAACACTTTAACGAAAATGAACGTGAAGAAAATATTTCTAAGAAATTAATTTGATCTTAATTTAAATCCTAGACCCCATTGCAGTCATGTAGAAATGTAGTTTTGTGATTGCGGGCACTTTAAATGAATACCTGTTCCAAATTACTCATTTTATTTGGATGATACAGAAATAACAAAAACTTTTAAGGGAAGAGGTTAGTCAGTTGGAGGAGTAGGAGTTGATCTTGGGAAGTGAAGAATTAAAATTAATTTTTAAACAAATTTTTATTTTCGCCAATGTTTTTGGTCTAAATTTTATGGCTTTAATCAATGCAAATGCGGTTATGGAGAGTGGGACTCCTGCTCAACGGTATTTAAATTATGACTGATATGTTTTATGGATTATAATATTTTAATTTGTTATGAGACATAATTAGCAACTATTAGAAATTGTCACTAATTAGCTGTTTATCACTAATAACTGGTTACCACAAGTTACTTAATGCATAAGTGTAATGTCAATGGAAACTATTACTACTTTCCAGTTATAGGATTGCAGAAGCTGCTCGAGACACTTAAGAAACATTCTACTGAGTACCAGGTGTAACCAACTATAAGTTACATTTATAAATATTAATTTAGTTGGGGTTTATTATCCCAAATAAATTTTAAACAATTAAAGCGAGGGAATAGAATAAAAAATCGATCTGTCCCAGCCAGGACTTGAACCTGGATCTCCTGCTTTCCGGACATGTATGTTTCCATTGCACCACCGGGACGAGCTAGATAAATTATTAAATTTCCAACACACAAGCAAGAACTTAACCCATGAGAAAGACGAATACATTGTCTTATGCTCGAATGAGTTGACATTGTCTAGCTATTTGTCTATATACATTTTATTTTCATTTATAAATATAAATTTAGTAGTGGTTTATTATCTTACGTAAATTTTAAACAATTAATGCGAGGGAATAGAACAAAAGTCTATTTGTCTCAGCCAGGACTCGAACCTGGATCTCCTGCTCGAGTCCTGGCTGGGACAGATAGATCTATTCCCTCGCATTAATTTTTTAAAAAAAGACTATAAGTTACATTCTCTCCATTAAATTGGAAGCTGACAAGGCAGAGAGCGGAGATGCTCTCACAATCACTGGACAATGTCCGGTGATGAAATCGATTAATGCTAGCCCGTTAGAGAATGTTAACAGTAATCATTACCCAACAAGCATAATTTTATCAAGCTTCTAGAAACAAAGTCAAAGTAAACAACCTGCCGGAAATGGATATTACAATCTCTTGTAATTATCCATCCACACATTGAAAAGAGAGATTGAAAGTAATGAAAAAATAAAAGCCTAGAGAGTCTCTTTCTTTACTTAATCATAGTATAAGGATAAATAAATATAAATAAGGGTATCATTTTCCAGGCTCATATCATACATTATTATCTAGACAGCAATATATTTCATCAAATATATTTTTATATTTTAAATATTAGTAAATAAAGCCTTGTTTAAATGTCAAAGAATTATCTGAAAACAAAACAACTACAAAAGAAAGATTGGAAAAAGGTTTAATCAACAGTCTAATCTTCAAAGTAGATGGGTTGACGTTGAACCATTTTCGCTGATTTCAGCAACGGTTACGGCTTTGTTAATACCTAAAACGCATGAATTGGTTAAATTTTAATGAATGATTAACAAGTACGTTACTATACAGCAAAAAAAAACTACAAGAGGCAAAAGGGACTATTATATAATATATTGTGTCTCCATAACTAGTTAGAATCAGTGAAGAACTACTAATTTAACCATTAATCTATTTATTCATTGGTTATTAATCTCCTATTTTTGGTTATGAAAAAAACTCGTGATTTAAAAACACACACTTCCAAAACAGACAACTAAAATTGTTGATGGTTTGTCAAAGCTAAATATGTATATCCCTATTACTGTGCTTTAAGCGACACTAATAGCACTAAATTAAGAGAGAATGTATCACTGGTTCACTGTTCTAGTTGCTAGTTATAAGTTGCTAGGTTTGTAATGACCCTATGGTATGAGCGTGGTCCCTATACAGTCCCACTAAAATTCGATCCCATTGGACGAGATGAATATCAGAAAACAGAAAAAGTCAAAATTCTTGGGGGAATGGAGAACCCAGCTTTACATATACATAACAGTCTGAGAATAGTTGGATATAGCCACTCTACTTGCAGCGAGCCACTTCACCTCACCAAAATAAGAGAACTACACACACAATCTTCGGCAAATTAGCTGAGAAGAAATTTTTCCAATCTCTGTATAAACGATAAGGGATCTCTGAATGCAGAGAGTGAAAAGGGAAGTGCCATAAATTGGGGAGATGGCCACACCCCCTGTGACTCAAAGCTACGAGCCGTATATAAATAGCTGAAGGGATTAGTGGTATATTATCATTATTATTAATTCCAAAATAAGAGGAGAGCTCCAATCAGCGCTCCTAGCGCTCTCAGCGGGTGACGGCGGCTCTACAGAAAGGGAACCACCCAGGGTGCCGAGCCATCCATACGCCTGTCCCCTACGGTAGCAGCAAACTCAACTTTTTTATGGCGTTTTTATTTAAAACTTCAACCTATTCACTCAAGTATATAATTTAAATATTTTTTTTTTTGTACCGATGTTCGAATGGCCAAGGGAATAACCTCTTTGAAATTATATCTTTTACATTTATTAAGGTTTTAATATTTATCATATTTTTCCGGATCCAATGTAAATTAGCCTTTATTCAGGATAGGTTAATAGAATCTTACAATAAAGTTTTTATTTTATTTTTTTCTTACTAAGAGAGAGAGGAAAAGGGACACGCATTCAATTAGAATTGAGCAAAATTATTACCTTACGACATCTACGATGGTGTGCCATGTATTAAAAAATAACTGATACTTGTACTAGAATAATTATAACAATACAAAAATATTATGAAAAATAAAAAGGTTATGTATTTAATTACATGCATAAGTAGCTCATTCTACTACTTTCAGCCCTGAATGCGAAATCTTGAAGAGAAGAAACTTTAATTTATGGTCAAGCCCGAAAGAAATATTCATGAATAGATACATATTATTCAACATTCACTACACACACACAAACCCAAACTCTCTCTCTCTCTCTCTCTCTCTCTCTCCCTCTCTGTATATATATATATATAAAACACACACAAATACATACAAACATCCTCAGACTTAAATATTACATCCTCCTAGGAAAATGAACGGAGCTCTGAATATGAAAAAAGAACAATGACCCCTCGTACAGAAAACCAATCAATATTTTCCTTCTGGTGATAACACGTTTAAAAGAACAAGCCCCTACAGAAAACTGCAGGCCTGCAAAATGTTTTGTATGGGGTTTTTAATTTTATATACTTTAGGCTATTTCTAAATATTATTTGTGATAACGGAAATGAACCAAAAACTCCAAATTTCTATTTCTCATCAACAATCTCTATTTACGATAAAAATTATAAGAAAAATACGTTTTTTATAGTAATAAATATACTGTACTATTTGTGATGTAGTAATATTTTGAAATATATTATTCACAACTTGTCAATATCACCAGATAGAAAATAAAATGTAATGTTGGCCAAACAAAAAAAGATGAGAGAAATATTTGTAAGCACACAATACTGACTTTGAGGAGAGAGAAAAAAATCTCTTGTGAAGAAATATTTAAGACATAAATATATAAATTTTTTTATAAAAAAATATTTAAATTTGAATACAATCTCTGTAAGTTTCAGAAAATGAGTGGTACTACACAGCAAATACAATCTAAGCCCACACTCTCTGAAGGGGCAATATGAATGTTTGTTGTTATTATTTAACCGATTTGAATATGTAGAATGTCCAACATAAAGGAGTTCTTGTAGAAGTTGGTGGTAGAGTACATATCAATTTCCTCCAGCAGGGATTGTCTGCAATGTGCCTCTTAATTGTTTATTATTTTATTTTTAAAAATTACATGGAAAAAAGTACGAGGAGGGCCTAAAAAGAGAAGGCAGTTCTTTCAATTGTACTTGAGTTCTAACTTATCCTCATAGTATTCAGAAGAATAAAATGGAGATGGAAATATAGTTAGTGTTATATGATTCTAGTAACTCGTTATTCATAAACGAAAATAAATATTATGGTTACAGAGAAGAAGATTGGGTGATCAAATTGGCTTCTTGATTGGCTCCTCGCAATATAAAATCATATCTACCGTATTTTGTATCGTAAACATGACGTCATACATAGATTCATGTATGTATGTATTCATGCACCGCTATCTATTGCTAACGTCAATGATACATTAGTTTTAGACTGATTTTTCTGCCTTTCTATTACATATGTGTGTGTGCCGAGTTTGGTGAGTAACGAACTATAAAAATGAATGAGTCACTTCATGTTTTGACAGTTATATACAACATAAATAGTAAAATTATTAATATAAATCAAGTAAATTCTATTTTTTTATTATTATGGGTCGATAAGTGCCCGTCCTTTTCATTTTTTCTTTCATGAATGGATACCGTTAAATATTATTAAAATAGTATGATATAAAAAATATTCTTCTCTTACAACCTTCCCAAATATCTCAGCATAAATCATACAAAAGAAAGAAATATTAAACGATTTTTTTTTCGTATAAAAAATATAAATTTCCTTACTTATTCGTAAAAAAGTAAATATAAATGCGGTAAATTAATCGCCCCCGAAGAGATATATGATATCAAGAAAGCCGTCGGTATAAATCAAACTGGCACTGGAGTCTTAGTCAGTCAGAGGGAGGTTTCGGTGCGGTAATCTTCTGATGCATGGCGGTGTCTAACTGTCTCGTTCCCACTCTCCTTTTCGCCTTCCCTCCGTCCTTCTCCCTCGCTCTGTTAATTGAATGGAAGAGAGGGCTTATGTAAATTTATCTTCTCTCCCCTACTACGGTCCCGCTTAGGTCAGCTGATCACCTGGACGTGGCTGCCTCCTATCCATCCCGAGCGGGCTTCTACTCGACCAACTGTAAAAGCGAAGTATTCTTTTTGATCCCTAAAACACCTGTTTCGACCAGACATTTCTCATTAACATGGTATAAGCTATTGTATTGTTATACCTTACTATCTCATACTATTTTAACCAATTGGGATACCAATTGAATAAAATTTAATAATACTTACCAAATATCTCAAGGACTAGCTGACTTTATATGTAGCTATTGGCAACGGATGTAGTTGGTTAAAACAATACTTTTCAAATTGAAGTAAAAGAGATAAAAATGACAAATTAAAATTCAGAGAAAAGTAATTAGTATTTGACAATTTAAATATAAATGTAAATTGGCAGTGTTTTTGAATTACGTCATAATAAATATGGTTTTTGGTTGGCTAATTAATTGCGGTCTTGGGACTGATTGTTCTCGTATCAGATACATAACAGCTCGTACGTGTTGACTCCGACCAAACAGAATCGACCTTATCACGTCGATTTACATACAATAAGGCGACGAAGAGTTGTCATTAGACAAGAGTCTTCGAGTTAGCTCAATGATTATGTCGGCATCCTGTCCTTTTAATTTATCTTTAATGCCCCCTCTTAACCCACTTAAAAATGGCTTCTCAGTCTTCACTAGACTAATAGAGTTCAGGAATATATTGCCACAGCAAATGGCCAGCTCTTCGGTGAAAATGATTAGCCCATTTAGGTAGCAAGAGTCTATAACTAAGCAAGTGACAGAGCCGTTTAGGTGACGCGGCTCTTTAGTGAAATTCATTAGCACGTGTAGATAGAGAATGATAGTAGCTAAGAGTGATAGAGATAGCCCATTTGGGTGATAGTAGATCTTCAGTGATAAGTGTCAGCCCTTATAGAGATAGCCCATTTAGGTGATAGTAGATCTTCAGTGATAAGTGTCACACACCTAATAGATGTAGCACCTATTAGGAAAAAACATTTATTCGGAAAATATTTCCAGAGAATTTTTAATAAGCGACGCTGAGAGAGATGCTTCATCTGCAAGTCAGGCGTGATTCATTTAGTACTGTCATTCACATTTTATAGCTCCATTGTTTCCAATCATCTTATTGCTAACTCTTCACTTTGAAAATTATACAACTCCAAGAATTTCAGGATGAGATGCTCGTCTCATTTCCTCTTGCAGCCAATTATCTTTTTAAAAAAATGTTCTTTTCATATTTATAATTTACTAAAAGCTGTCCATTGGTAGTAAATGTAAAAAGAACAAAACATCATGGAAGTCTCTCCGAAAACGCCCAGTGGCGCGATTCCCAAAACACAAAATTTATCCATCTTCGGTTGAGTCTTCAAGAAGGATGACCAGAATGGATTTTGGGAAGATAGAGCAACGGCTAAAGGATCAGAATGCTTTGAGAATTTGTTATAGACTTAGAAAAAACAGGAATGGTTTTGACTTAAATAGATCTGGAGGTCATTATGACAGATTGAATTGGATACATAAAATGGAGTGTTAAAATGGTTCAGGAACTTTGTACTGGAAGGTTTGATTGGCGGTGTCCCGTAGTTCTATTCCATAAATCTATATTCGTTTAAGATTATTTTGATTTGTACCGATATTATTTTATGCCACACGCGGTCAGAAATCTGCGTTACGCCCAAAAAGTACCCATACAGTATCCTACCTCATCAAAGATAATTAGATGCGATCGATAACACGAAAACTCTGCTAGGATGTTGAATGATGGGAGCAGAATCCAAACTGATGATCAAAGAGGGAATTATTAGACTTCAGAAGGGGGAAACTTGTTTTAAACAGGATTCCTTCTTAAAATCTTACCTAAAAGAAAGGAGGAATCTTGAATTATTTTATTAGATTTAGAGAAAAGGATTACATAAGAAAATTACTGAAGATAAGTGCAGTTGAATAAATGAATACAGTCAAATAAATATATCAAGGATATGACTTTTTATGGAAGAGTTTAGAAGTAATGACATTGTTGTCGGGAGCCTTTTCTCTTAGGCAGATGACACCTCTTATTCATGATAATTAAAGAAATATTTTTATTTCAGAATGAGTGAATGCATTCGATATAATAAGGATAGGGAAGAGATAGTGAGTAGTATTTGCCAATTTCTTACTCGTGAGATTCGTTATCCAGATCTCAAGAAGAACTAAAGGTATTTTGAAGATTATTTCATGATATATATTTCATGATTCGCTTTGTCTGACGATGCCCATCTTTGTATGACGACATAAGTAAGAGGTGCGAAAGATATATTTTGTATATATTTTCTTTAAGGATTAATCGTACATCGGCCCAAACAATAATGGAACAGAAAAATAATTGAAATTTTATTCCTATTAAAAAAAACCTCTTGAGCGATAATCCGTTACAGGATGAACGGTCAGAAGAATCTCCGAATTTGTGCTAAAATTAACGGGATTTATTTCTTTCAAAAAAGAGATTAGGATGTGTCATAGAGTGTGTTTAATAGTTTAGGATTTTTGATGGGAAGGCAAGATGAAGCTTTCCAAACCGACTGATGGATTAACATAGGTGATACATGCTAAGTATATATATTTCTATCTTTTTAACATTAACAGATTAACTCAGCGTTTTGATGCCAATTTTCTTATTTTGAGAATAACGTGTTTGCCATTATTTTCATGAAAGACCTACGAGTACATATGACGAAAGAAGTAATATTAGACTGGATCTTAATCATATATGAAACGCTTGCATACATTATTGAGCAAAATGTGTAGATGAATAAATAATTGGAGGCAGAGAGAATGTTGGGTGTGCCCTTACTGGTTTTCTTTCTATTTCCTGCAACTTTAATTTTTTTTATAAATTATATCATTGCATACTATGATCCTGACTATATGACTCCAATCCTATAATTTATATCATGGCATAATATTCTTGAGAAAATTCTAATTAAATTTAAAATAAAATCTTTTTTTTTTTTTTTTAATCTCTTTCTAATCCAATTTTTGTCTTATACTAAGCACCGATTGTTCATTCCACACAAAGTGTTGTTTCCGAATTCTTTTGTGATCCATTAAACAATCTGGCCTCGCATTTTTCACCAGCATGAATGAAAAAGACGGTGTTGATAAAATAAAAGACTATTGCAATGACCTCTGACCCATTATTACCGAATATACCAAAATGAAAGGCCACAAAGGGAAAGAGTGGTACCACATGCCTCCGCAGAGTTTCCAAAACCAAATAGCGACCATTGCCCACCCCTTCACCCCCCCCCCCCCCCCGAATAATACACACCCTGTGGCAAATCATCTGGTATCAAACCGCATCAGGTACCCGCCTAAAAACCTGTTATTTTGTTATAGTGCTATTCTCTGTCTTCTATTCTTAAAGCCGCCACTAATATACAGTTCTGTCCCCCCGTCTCTGCAATCCTGTCATCTTGCAATCATCCCTAATGCTATACCGTCATTTTATTGACTTAGAAGAATACCTTTACTCTTGGTGCTCTTTGTAGGGACAGAGGAGCATAATAGTTGCTTACGAATGCAATCGTTTTAAAAGAATACTTGAATATTTTTAAATCGAATACTAATAATTAATTTTTTTAAATACTATTATATTTTTTATATTATGTATANTATTATGTATATTTTTAATTAAGATATTATTTTCAACAAATAATATATACGGTGAAAAAACTCTCCATTTGAACATATAAAATAACTTGGGGTGTTCCAAAAATGTTCAGCTCAACACAAAGATGTGTCTACAGACTGCAGGAACGCAACATGTCGCCAAAAATCCCACCTGCAGACACATCACCACCAAAAAAAGGCACCAACACTTCATAACCTACACTTGCAGTTGATATTACTAATAATTAATTTATCGTACCAAATCGGTATGGATAACTAACAGTATCGATCAGAACTTCATTGTTCACCAGATATTGGAAAAGTTCGAATAGGCTGTATTAAAAATTTCTAGTGTTTTCTATNAATTAAGATATTATTTTCAACAAATAATATATACGGTGAAAAAACTCTCCATTTGAACATATAACATAACTTGTGGTGTTCCAAATTGTCCAGCTCAACACATAGATCTGTCAACAGACTGCAGGAACGCAACATGTCGCCCCAAATCTCACCTGCAGACACATCACCACCAAAAAAAGGCACCAACACTTCATAACCCACACTTGCAGTTGATATTACTAACTAATAATTAATTTATCGCACCAAATCGGAATGGATAACTAACAGTATCGATCAGAACTTCATTTTTCACTAGATATTAGAACTGTTTGTATAGGCTGTATTAAAAATTTCTAGTGTTTTCTATTGAACATTCCCATACAGATGTGAATATGCTTTATTGCTATTAAATTACTTATGTATCTTAACGCTTTAATTTATATTTGTTGTAAGGTTACTGTACTCATGAAATACATATAAATATAGGAATATTTGTAAAATTAAATTTCTTCCCAAAAATATATCAAAATATATAAGGAACAAA
>KZ809343.1:63662-81898 GCA_000696205.2 Oncopeltus fasciatus | reverse complement strand
TTATAAAATAACAGTTTACCAATAAATACTATAATAAATTTTATTTTTACTAATGTTGCTAAACTAAAGTAAAATAATAATTGTAAATAAATTTGAATAAATAATCCTCCATTCTTCAATCTACCCTCTCAAAAATTGAGTATTTATGGTGTATTTTTGTAAATATGGTCCTGCTGTAGAAAACTTTTATCGAGAAACGAAAGCCCTACGGTATGTGTATTCAAAATATGGAGGCTGGCAGTAGATAGATCTAAAGTGTTAATAATAAAATAATTAAATAATAATAAGATAAGGGTATATGAATGAACAAATTTGTGAACAGAATGTAAATACTCTATTTGTATTTAATTCCTCAATAATAGAATGAACAATTGTTCTACTGAACAATTGATGTTTCGATATGTTTTTTTTTTGTTTCTTTGTTTAATAAGAAATTTAAAAAAAATCCATATCTATAATGTGAGATTTTTAATGAATAAAACAAGAAATAGTAGTAAATGTCCCATAAAAAGTGAGTAAACTATTATTTTCAGACAATTGAAACTGATTGGCAAAATTTTCATAACAAGGCCTTAAATCAGCCATACTTCAAATTAGCTTTCCCATCATACTTTGGCATTTTTTTTTTTCCTGATTAGTTGGTTATTTTCCACTCTTTTTTCATGAAAAGGAGCCGAACTACTGTCAATAACAATAAGTTATCTGCGGTAGGGGAAATAAAAATGATTTCGATAGCAGTGAGTCGAATTTGCTAAACTGATGAGTTAATTGTTAAAATGTAAATATAAATTTAANAAGCTTTTATTTCTCGATAAAAGCTTGCCCTGGGAGAGATTTGAACTCACAGCGGCAGGATTGAGCTACCCTGGCGCCCCCAGTGTGAAAGGTTTAAATGAATGTAAGGTTTAAGGTTGTCAGTAGGCAGAGGAAGGTCATGACAGATTTAGATTTGTTTCGGATCTCACTAGTTGTCTGGAAGATATTGTTCTAGATTATTCTGGAATACTGATTCACAAGCACAATTATGACAAAAGATCTCTCAGTGCTCTGAATCTGTTGCCTTCCTCTAGTAGCACCTAACATTGGGCCGATAGCTGGGATTGTTGAGGATTGCAAAATGTTAATGTCATTGTTGAGGCGAAAATGATAACGATAAGCCTCCAATGGATCAAGCATGTTTCATAGCTGTAACTCTGACAAAATATTTAACTCTCAAAAATAAACAAATTAGATTGTTAAATATACAATTACCTTACGCTTATTACACAAACCGATTTCTACTAGATCATCAATTTTAGGGAGAGGAGAAATAGATGAAAATAGAATAAAAAAGCGTTAATATATTTTTTTNGAACATACGTTAAAGGTTTTAAAATATTTTAGAAATTTTTATTTACTGCTATTAAGTGACAAATAGAGGCTTATTAGATGACAACTTGTGAATCCAGCAAAAACGAATTTTTTTAAATAAGTATAAATAGCAACTAAATCTTTGGAACATTCAAAATTCAAAAATGGCGAGGTTTATCCACTTCTACTTCAAATATAGTTATATAGAAAGTTATGAATGGCTGCCTTTTCCTTCATCATGGACATTGATCTTTGTTAGCTAACTTAAGCTAACATGAGATCTAAGCTCTCTTGGAAATTGGACTAAATCTGTGGAATGAGCACTATTTTAATGATAGTTCTTTGAGCTTTCAACAGTCTTGTCAGTCGAAAACTGACTAATCCCCCACACCCAGCTCATTCCAGGGTGAATTTAATAATCTGTGATAGCTGACACCAGTGAGGGTTGGGAAGATTAAGAGATACTGAAGGGTCTACGGGAAGGTAATTTGACAATTGATCCCATTGACCCATCACATTTTTCTTACATGTACTATGTACATTATATCCTAACTATACTATGAAGTGTTATATATACTTCAAGGAAAACATTATTTTTATTTATTCAATTCTTCAGATCCTTCGAAAGAGAAGCCAAATGATGTTTAAAATTAACAATTAATATACAAACTTATCTGTATTTTTACAAAGTTATTCACAATTTTACAAGAAATCAAATAGAGCATTTACCTATCCAGAAATAAATCATGTAAAAAATATACAATATCATTAATTTATGTGTTATTAGAATTGAAGAAAAATGTGAAATTTTTAATTTCTGTTTTATCTCATTTTATATGAATGAATCCCCAGATTTTTAAATTAAGTATAATACATTTTAGGCAGAAATAAATATCTATATATTTTATTTTATATAGCTTTAAAAAGCTATGAGAGGTTTTTTTATTGTTATTGTTATTAGCGTTAGCTTCCTTTTCAACCACTTAGAGTCTTGGAGGGAGAGGCTATCAAGAGGTGAATCCCATTCTAAACACCCATGGCTCAGGAAAAGCTTTTATTTCTCGATAAAAGTCGCCCTGGGAGAGATTTGAACCCGCAGCGCCAGGATTGAGCTACCCTGGCGCCCCCAGTGTGAAAGGTTTAAATGAATGTAAGGTTTAAGGTTGTCAGTAGGCAGAGGAAGGTCATGACAGATTTAGATTTGTTTCGGATCTCACTAGTTGTCTGGAAGATTTTGTTCTAGATTATTCTNGTGTGTGTGTGTGTGTGTGTGTGTGTGTGTGTGTGTGTGTGTGTGTGTGTGTGTGTGTGTGTGTGTGTGTGTGTGTGTGTGTGTGTGTGTGTGTGTGTGTGTGTGTGTGTGTGTGTGTGTGTGTGTGTGTGTGTGTGTGTGTGTGTGTGTGTGTGTGTGTGTGTGTGTGTGTGTGTGTGTGTGTGTGTGTGTGTGTGTGTGTGTGTGTGTGTGTGTGTGTGTGTGTGTGTGTGTGTGTGTGTGTGTGTGTGTGTGTGTGTGTGTGTGTGTGTGTGTGTGTGTGTGTGTGTGTGTGTGTGTGTGTGTGTGTGTGTGTGTGTGTGTGTGTGTGTGTGTGTGTGTGTGTGTGTGTGTGTGTGTGTGTGTGTGTGTGTGTGTGTGTGTGTGTGTGTGTGTGTGTGTGTGTGTGTGTGTGTGTGTGTGTGTGTGTGTGTGTGTGTGTGTGTGTGTGTGTGTGTGTGTGTGTGTGTGTGTGTGTGTGTGTGTGTGTGTGTGTGTGTGTGTGTGTGTGTGTGTGTGTGTGTGTGTGTGTGTGTGTGTGTGTGTGTGTGTGTGTGTGTGTGTGTGTGTGTGTGTGTGTGTGTGTGTGTGTGTGTGTGTGTGTGTGTGTGTGTGTGTGTGTGTGTGTGTGTGTGTGTGTGTGTGTGTGTGTGTGTGTGTGTGTGTGTGTGTGTGTGTGTGTGTGTGTGTGTGTGTGTGTGTGTGTGTGTGTGTGTGTGTGTGTGTGTGTGTGTGTGTGTGTGTGTGTGTGTGTGTGTGTGTGTGTGTGTGTGTGTGTGTGTGTGTGTGTGTGTGTGTGTGTGTGTGTGTGTGTGTGTGTGTGTGTGTGTGTGTGTGTGTGTGTGTGTGTGTGTGTGTGTGTGTGTGTGTGTGTGTGTGTGTGTGTGTGTGTGTGTGTGTGTGTGTGTGTGTGTGTGTGTGTGTGTGTGTGTGTGTGTGTGTGTTCATTAAAACACTTGTACTCATGTATGTGTGTGTGTGTGTGTGTGTGTGTGTGTGTGTGTGTGTGTGTGTGTGTGTGTTGTGTATAATTTTTACGGTACACTTTAGTAAAGTTAAATTGCATGCATTGTATTTGAGAGATAAATATGTTATATTATCAGCGAAAATAAAAATGACAATATGGGAGGGGAGTGGGAGAAACATTTAAGAAAATTTAAGGGTCATTATCTACAGTTCTGTCTAAGAGTAGACAATACAAGACGAGCTAAGCCGACTTGCCACTTTCCTCAATTTTACGTAAGCTACGAACTGTCTGTAGAGTCACGTACTCCACACTGCAAACAATGAGTACAAGCCTTTTAGCGGACTCGTAACAGTGAAAAATCACCTCTGACTTAATATGAAAAGGGGGGGGGGGTACTTGTATCACTGTCGACTTATTGGGGAGTAATAAAGTTGTATTCAACATTCAGAAAAACTGATGATAGCTTTACTTTATTACATGTAATAAATAAGCTTGTCTTATTTAAAAAGAAAAATAATAAGCTTCATTGATACCTATAGTTTATATTGTAATTGTTGACGTTTGGTTAACACTGTGCCATTTCAAAATATCTCATATAGTACTTTTTAATATTTTTGATAATTATTTTTAATTATTATTATACAAAATCGATTTTTAATAAATATGGTGTAGTGATTGGAAGTTGTCAAAGAATTACGATTGAAAAATGCGTTACCAAATGACTAGAGACTACTTTGCTAAATAATACACACGTACTCAGAGCTCATGGCATGGGGGAATAAGGCCTATCCTTACCATATATATATATATAGTGCGTTCGTGTGTGAGTGTAAGCTTGTGTATTCGCGGTTTCCTGTGTTGCACGAAGTTGCGTGCGTCCGTTCGCGCAAGTATGCACATGCATACCTCGTCAATGAGCGTTAAGTTTGTCGTTCTCCTTGAGAGAGGGACATGTGAGACAGGCCGAATCATCAGCCAGGTGCAGGCTCGGGGGAGAGTGAAAAATAAGACGCTTTACGAGGCCCCAAATGGCTTTACAAACAGCACATTATATTGTTCAATGATAAAAGAAGATATCCTTTAGACATTCACGCCAGGTTGAGAGATTTCTTAATGGGTTCCAGTCGTCTGGCTTACGAAGAATAAAATATTTTATTCCTGAATACGTATATTTCCAGAATAAAAAAAAACAATTTATCTGCAGGACTAGGAAAATCAATTGAACCCAAGTAATGGCCTTTAAATAATATTGTTTACCCTAGAAAATAATACATTTTAAATCCAGCATCATGCACTAGATTTAAAGTCATTACAAGTATTGGTATGCTTTCTGTGTGAGAATACAGTCAATGAAGAACACTAATACACACAGTCCAGTCAAGTGTATATGTATAACATTTCAATGTTTAGTTTGTTTCATCAAACAGAATTTGTGTAGTTCCTCTCCAATACCCGGTGATCCTTCTACCTGCCCCTCGCTTATCTTGGGTAGTACACACTAGTATACATAAGAAATGATAAGTAACATTATCTGTTTCAAGACCCTCACAGTAATCTGTACGTTACGCCCGGAAAAAAGGGTTTGTCCTTCCCATATTGTTGTTTTGAGGGTGTAAAACAGACGAGCACTGTTGCCTCCTCTAGAATTTGGTGAAAAGCACTAGGATCTTGTGTATATATATATATATATATATATATATATATANCGCTGAACAATAGATAGTAACAGCGTATATGCATACAAGAAAATATACACTAGAATAATGTTAGCCCCTAATATTAGTAGGGGCTAACATTATTCTCAGTGCATTAACCAAATCCTTAAGAACAGTTTCATTGCGCATTCTACCAATTTAACTAGATATTGGAAAATTTTAAAATTAAATAAATATTGGACCATTAAATAAATTTATTAAATACTCATAAAATTATTTTTGTTCTTTATTTTACCATGCAACTATCCGGGGCTGAATTTGTACATGTTATAGCAGCTTGGAAGTCCTAGACGAAAAACCGCGACTTGCCCATATTTTATACGAATAAAGAGTATATATATATATATATCTGTGTGTGTGTGTGTGTGTGTGTATGTATATATATGTATTGCGGTTTTAGGAAATGGAGAAGTTACCAAAGTTTCCAAAAAAATTCGTTTAATACATTCCAATTGATGTAACTTTCACCAGTTAGTCTACATCTAATGTCTCTTTTTTTAAAAAAGACTGAACCAAGTAAACCAGTTTTTTGTTCCTCTACCCACCATTATCAATGTAATTATAGAATGGGATAATCAAGCGAAACTTTGATGCCAACTGTGATCCACTTCTTGACGTCAATTTGGCGCAGATTGGCCTATTAAATGTTTCTTTTTATTTATAATTTTTCCCATCAGGGATTTTCGGACGAGGTTACTTTTTAAATTAAAAAAAAAATTTTTTTTAAGAGGGGCTGATGCGTCTCACTCGTACTGACAGATTTATGGTATTTTAAATTAGTACTGATCAGAAATCATTGCTCATCAATAATTATCATTCACATAGAAGCATATTAAGCGAAAAATATATTTAAAAAAAAGCAGAACAACTAAATTTTTAAGTAAAGAACATAAAAAGGTTTAGTATTATGTCTTTCATAGGGTGTTTTAACATTATCAGCCCTTCTTTAACTATAATAGAAATAATATTTTCTTTAAATCTCACAAACTACCTTATACATAATTCATTGAAAATATTTGTATTTTAAATAGAAATGTTATCAACACGGTCAATAGATTTCATACAAATTTGACATATGTTCACTATAAAACAATGGAAGCAAGTATTTTAAGAAAGCCTTCTAGACATCTGTATTAGAAAACTGAAACACAAACGTATATACATATTATATATACATAATATGTAATTTACTTAAGAAAGAGTATTTTATGGAGACCAAATTAAATACATTTTAAAAGTCAGTTAATTTGATTGATACCCGTTTTAGAAATCGATACCTCTCTGGAATCTACCCTAAGAGAGAAAATAATAGCATAAAATAACGGTAAAATATAAATAAATGTATTACTAATGACATACATAAATGATAAATAAATTCAACCAAAAATAGAATGATTATATTAACCCCTCTTCTCATGCCTTAGTTGCAATGAATCCAACCTTTGTTTAAATAATTCACAGCCATAAAAATGAAATTAAATATAATTAGAATATACTTATTATTATGTTAAGAAACTATTAATACTGTTTTACAAAAAATAGGGAAAGAAATTATAAATGAAATGTTTGTCTTTCCTTGAGTACGATATAATGTATTATATAGGCATGTCTATGTTTTTTGTTTTTCTTACATTTTTAAATAACTCCTAAACACGAAGAAAAATACCAGATTTATCTTATATGAGAATACTATCTTATATAAATATGGAATGCTCGGGACTCCAGTTTCAAGTACTCACAAAAATTACTAGAGCAATAACAAAATATTGTAAACAAGAAAAACAATTTTTCTAAACCCTTAAAGACAAAAAAAACAATTGTGTGTATGCTAAATGCAAGTTACTTGTTAAAGAAAAATAAGACAGCTTACTTTATAAAATAACAGTTTACCAATAAACAGTTGATGTTATTAATATTTATTAATATGAAGTATTATTCAATATTTTTAAATTACAATTGAATTTAAAGTACGTAAAATACAATTGAAATGTCAGTTTGAAGAGATGTCCGTTTCGAAAAGTTTCTTGATCGGCCGCTCTTCTCTGATTTTAATGGAAGGAATTTATTTATAAATATGAGTTATGCTTATTATTAATTATAAGAGGAATCCAATATCTAACTTAAATTGTTTTATCATTTTTAAAAAATGCTTAAAATAAGAATGAACATTTAAATATTATTTTACAGGTATTTAGTCATATTTTTAGTGACAACAAATATTAGTAGTAATATGCACCAAAAGAAGGCAAATGATTTTTATGAAAAAATGAATCTGAGTTGAAAAACATTACTCTAAGCAAAATATTATGCCTGCAGTAAAGAAAATAATTTTGTACTGATACTTGACATTCAGGTAATCCCCACTCATATTCTTTCGATTTTGTTCAATACCAANCTTCTTTTTTTTTTTTTGAGAAATAAATAGTGGCATTTATTAAATGTTAAATGTAGCCATGCATTTAAGTGGTGAAGACGCAAATAAAAGTGGTTTTTAAAAAAGGAAAAAAAAGTAGTAGAATTATAGAAATTAATGAAAGAAGCTTCCACAAACAAATAATTGATTCATTCGATTAACGTTTGCGAATGAAAAGTTGAGAAGGGTAACCATTTTATCATCAAACATTCATAAATGCTTAGGAGACCATAGCTCACATACAAATGTTTATCTCAAGATGTCATAATGATATATTAAAAGTTAAAGAACTCCTGGATACCTTGGAAAGGATAGCCCGTAAAGTAGGGTGCCATGTTGAGGGTGGAAACAGCCATGTGTACGGAGTCCACTTTGCCAGATCACGAGAACAGTTCTATTGCCAAAAACGGGGAACCACAACCAATTTCACACAGACAACCAGCTGGGTTGGGCCTCTGAAGGCTGACTGACCCGCTGAGGGTTAACGGGTGGGGAGTGGGGAGAGGAGGTCTCGGGGAGGGGAATAGCATGACCACGCCTACTCCTCCCTCAACCAATAACATTGCAGTGCCTTCTGCAAGAGCCACGCCTACTATACTCCCCTCTGTCTCCAGCAAGCTAGTTCAAAGGCGGAAGTTAATGTGGGATTTCTTTCATGCTTATGATACAACAAAAAAAAAAAAAAAATGGTAAATCAAGGGTTGCACAAAGGGCGATAACCATTTATTTGCTAAGTCACACGCTTCCTGTTATACCTGCATTTACTGATGCCAGCTGAACAATCTTCTGTTACAGTGATCCTCCAGAGGGGATATAAAGAGCGCATAAAATGCCATTAGTTATGTTAGTTCTAATTCTACTTCTATTTACAAACGAGCATTTCTATCGATTTCACGTCTGGAATTCGATACATTTCGCCTGGAACTTCAGATGATTGGGCTTTCCGAATCAGTTAGACACTCGCTCCAGGTGTACCTGGAAAGTACTCCACAGACACCAGACGTTCCAAGGTATCGATGACAACATTCATCACTGTCAGTTTAACTGTATTTGAATACAACTTCAAATGAAAATCTCATTTTATTTATTTATTATTCATTTTTGGCAACACTAGTTGTAGAAAAAGAAATCATTGCACCAAAAATTGGCTTCTCTTTTTAATAATATATTTTATTAGCTTAAAACATAGATTCAGGGCATACATTCTAAGAAGGCTCATTCGGGTTAATGGCTGAATGTTGATCTGAGAGAAATAATTTGTAGGCCTCATACCTTTGAGAATATGCCCAATATTTGATAAAATCTTTAACTATGGTTATCTAATTACAAGTAATTCTAGCACCATCATAGTTGTAATCTAAGCTCGGTCATTCGGCATTTGAAGAGGCATCATTTTTGAAATTGGCAAGTAATGAGATCCCAAATGTACCATTATGTTATTGAGGAGTCAAGAGAGCCGCTAGACTTTACAGCAATTATTTCTGGACACCAAGTCATGTTAAACAATATTGTGTACAAATACGAACAAATATTACGCACACATAAGGCAAATTCTATTTATGAAGGACGCACAAGTAGCATGTCTAAGGAAGAATAGTATAAGAGAGTAGGGAGAGATAAAATCCAGCAGATATTGCATCCGTTAGATAACTAACCATGATTGCATGAATTTGATTCGCATTCTGATGAAAATACCCATAGAATACCGATCCAATAAGATATGGTACGATCATTCTTTTCTTAATGCTTTAGTCGGCGAATCAGGATTTGCAGCAAGACTATGATTGTGCTCTCGTTTTAGACTATGATAAGGGTGGATATGTAGAAAATTTACTCTTCATGTTCTATTGTCTGAAGAGTCCACTTGTGAGTGACCAATACCTTAATTAGCCCATTTACGGCCAAAGCTAAAATTAGTTGAAAGTTTGAAAATAAGCTAATGTAATAAAATGGGAAAATATTTCAACTTATAAAAAAAAAAAAAAATTGTTAAGTTAATGTTGCATATACGCATCAGTGGCCGTAAATGGGTTAGACACATATTTTACATTTTTGTCAGACTCATAGTGGATACGCCAGTTAGATCAGCAGTGTTTAATAAAATTAACTAAATAATACAAATACCTTCTAATCCACATTTTAAATAATTTTAATTATGTGTGTATATCATGATTTCTGTTATACGACTGAATTACGTAGTTTCTCACTGCATAAAGAGATATGCGAAATTACACAATACACGTGTGTGTGAGTCTGTTGGTATTATTTTCTTGTTTCAGTACTTCTTGTATATAATATTTGTAGTCGATTTATGAACCAAATAGCAATTAATTCAGTTACAGTGATTGTTCAAATTTGAATTTATAGCTATCTGAATCACTTTTATCTTTCTTTATTCCTACTGCTCGAAATTGCGTTAGGGAAGAATAATTTCTATAATAACTTGGTTTAAGGAGTTGGTAATAAACGGGAAATGTGTATCCAATATTTTTATAATTTTACTGATAAAATCCTATCTGTCATACAATGATCGTTGCCGAATAAAATTTCTATGAGGGTCCATTGTCTTTTTCCATTTAGTCAAGTTGGTAGACCTCCCAGTCATTTAGTATTTATTTGTTTGTAAAAAAATGTTATATGCAATAGCTACGTATATTTCAATTTAATATTCAAAGTTCTAAGACATTATTATTATTATATACTTCAGATTGTATTGACTCAGAGAATTCCTGGTGTGCTTTTTGAAATTCATATAATTACTCAGATATACAGCTACTCACCAGATATTTTTTTAGAAGATCGCAGTAAAACAGTTTTTATGCTGTTTGAAGTGCAACCCCCGCATATGTTATTTTATAGAATATTTTTCATTCAGTAGTAGATATGTTACAATTCTTTCTGCCTAGTGACAAACACAAATACAAATAAATATTAAGAAGAGAGGTATAGAGAGCAACAGAGAGGGAGGACTAGAGAGAAGAAGTAAGGGGGAGAGAGATAGAGAGGGATGAATGAAGGAAGGGAGGGATAGAGAGAGAAAGAAACAGGGAAGGAGGGAGTGAGAGAGAGAAAGAGAGAGAGAGACCATGTAGGATTAAGCTACATATACTCAAAAGAGTCTGAAACGTAATATTTTGCTATTACTTTANCTGGCTGGGACAGTTAGATTTTTTATTCTGTTCCCTTGCACTAAAAATTATCTAAATTTACGTGGGATTAAAGACCACAAAATAAATAATATTTATAAAATTAAGAGATTTAAAATTACTTGAAGAGTCAAATCTATCTAATTGGTGTATATCCCACGAAATAGCTTACTTTTCATTGAAACCTTATTAAACAGATTGTTTCTATTGGGCTGCCAGCAAATATGAGAGCCAAGTGTTTGCCATTTTATTAGGAATATAGCTAAGCTAGAGGAATAAAGTAGTAAAAACCGTAAATTCTAATACGAACTCATTCTAATGAAATTTAAAAATGGTTGAGACTATTCCTGCGAGATACTCGTATAATTTCATATGAATTTCATCAAACGTCTCAAATTAAGGGTTGTAATTCCATAATAGCTATAACTTTGGTAGCTTTACTCCTATCGACCTCAGGGGTTTTCTACATTGCCGAAAGCGTTGAAATCTCCAATTTTTTGACAGATTATGTAAAAGTTCCATCATTTGTACCTTGAATAGATCTTTTTATTTTCACATTCCTATCCTATTTAACCAATCAAGTGATTACAATTATATATTTTTATAAATTAAATTGAATATACAAGTATTGCAAATGTTTAAACTCCCTGAAATATTTTTTGGAAAATTAAAATTCAGTAATCTACATCCTTTTTAGTTTATGTTCATAAACTTTATGGAAAATGGACTATTAATAGTAGAGAGTAGTAATTATTGAAACTCGTTTAATAAAGCAGAACCCGAAAATCGAATATTAAAAAAAAATTCGAAAAATTTCAGCTAACAAATGTTAACTTTCTTAAATGTAGGATACAGAATTCCTAAAACAAATTGTATGTATTTTAATTTTACAAAACCTTCGTAAATCATATTTTTCAATTTTTTTTTTTTTTAATTTGTTAGCCTCCCTTTCAACCACTTAGGATCATGGAGGGAGGAGCTATCTACAGGTTACCACTCCATTCTAAACACCCAAGGCTCAGGACAAGCTATATTTCAACTTTCATGTAGAACATTTCAGTAGTTTTGATTTACCTATTTCTGAATTTTGCTGCAGTAGAATGAATAAAAAAAAAGGCAAACACAAGGCTATTTTATCAGACTTAATTTGTTGGGGTTGTTCACAGAGTAGATCAAAAAATACAAATTTAAAAAGTACACTTTTTTTTAAATTTGTATTTTTTTTTTGGTTCTACCTTGACCCAACCTCAACAAAAAACATCTAATAATAATATCTACGGCCAAAAAAGTCTCCATTTAAGGCTATTTTACATTCTTTGACTCTCGCGATGTCAAGGCCGAAAAATCTCCTTATAAGATAACAGCGAAAATTAAGGTTAAAAAAAGTATTCTTCAGACCCTAAGTCGATTTAGGAAACGGTTTGGTTGGCTAAGCAATTTCAACCCCCTCAGAGGGAATGGATTGAGCTCAAATAGAAAAGCACACCGGAACAGGTAGAATGAAATTCTTAAATTTTATCAAATCTGGTTCTACCTCTCCGAAAAAAACGAACAGCGGACTGACATTTCTTAATATAAAATAAAAAATTATAATTATCCTAAAATATCAAACTTACAACCCCTCTCAAAACATTATGTTTTACATTCCAAGGCACACATAATCAATAAATAAAACCAGGATAGCAGGAGGTCCAGGTTCGATTCCTGGCGAGGACAGATAGTTTTTTATTTTCTGTTCTCTCTCATTAATTGTTTAAAAAATAAAACCGTTCAACATACTTCAATTTCTTCGAAAACGATTATGTATAATATTTTAAGAAAAGCTTTAAATATTTACAATTATTGGACATAAAATTTAATCTGTATAAATATATAATTTGAATGTTTAAATAAAATTATTGGAATGTGAAATTGAAAAGAGATGTATTCAAGTTATAATGATGGAGCTGTGACTTAAATTGTTTGAAAAATATTAGAGATTTTCACGCATTCCACAAGTTGGAAGTCCCTAAGTTGATAGGAGTGAAGCTGCCAAAGATACAGCTTTTTTTTTTTTTAATTTCAACCCTTAATTTGAGTCGTTTGATGAAGTTCATATGAACCTCGCAGAAACACACTCAACCTAAATTTCAAATTTCACGAAAAGGAGTTCTTATTAGAATGAGTTAACAATTTTTGCCCCTATTGCTATTGCAATAGTTTAGTTTTTTTCCAAATAGAATAGCGAACACATGGCTCATAATTTGCTTAGACCTCTCATATATGCCTTCAAGCTTTTCCCATCTTAAAAGGAAAAAAAATGACATCATTGGTTCTCGTAGTTTTCGTCAGATGTGCACCATACGTAGGAATTGCCTGACATTTTAATCTTGTCATCATTCCAGTGATTTAATCAATTTAAAAGGAAAAATTCTTTTTACATAAGAAGGAAACTGATTACTCTTTACTACAGTACAATAGTATAGTATATGTACACACTTCAAAAATAACTTTGATATTTAAGCTTCATTTCGCAAACCATTGGATGAACCATTTTTCAATTTTATAATAATGATTGAATAATTTCATAATTTAAGTTTGAAAAGAAAAAATGAAAGATGAAAGTAGATGCAAAATATAATCATCTGTCGTTTATATCCTCTAACATAATACATTAATAAAAATCTATTTGAGAAAGTAATTTTAATTTTTTGAGTGAGCCATCTTATTTCCAAAATCTATAAACCAAATTTTTTATTTAAGATTAGCATTGCAAGTTCTTACATGAACTTATTCTTGGTTGAAATCGGATGAGGAAAAGTGGAGGTATCGCAAGTCTCTTCGTAAATATCTTCCTTATTATTTGAGATATGAAAAAGATTTTCACTTATATTGAGAGAGAAATTTTCCAATGTAACCAAGATTGGTTATTGTTCTTTCTGACTTGTAAATTAAATTTTGGCCATTTACTCTTACTTATATACATATCTAAGGAAACATAGGGAATCTGCTCAGATTAATTTTGGACAAGGACTTATGAGTAGTGATGGTAAAGTAAAAGCAAAATTTGAAATTTGTATATTTTTAAAGTCTCAGATAATAAATTCTTGCAGAAACAAAAAAAAAAAAAAAAAGGAATAAATAAGTCCAACTATTAGGAGCTGCGTAATCCAAGTAGTCTTAATTGTCGTTAAATATAGATATAAGGAAAATTAAATTTAATTTAAAAGCCGGAGAGAACTCTGATTGCAAAAAGGTATGTCCCCTAAAGTTAGCTCTAGACTGAACGAGAAGATAGAGCGGGGGAACCACTGAACCATCGTAACTACATTCGTAAATTTCCTCCAAAATATTCCTTTTTCATAATACAATAATGTCTATTGTTAAACATTCTATAAAGAATAAAAAATATATAAGTAAATTAAATTTCTCCCCCATTAAAAACTTTTTTTAACTTAATTTAGAACAAATATAGTAAGATTATAAATTAAATTATAAATGTGTGAGAGAAAGAGAGAGAGAGAGAGTGTGTGTGTGTGTGTGTGTGTGTGTGTTGAATTTTAGAAATAAGAGGTCCAACCTAAATTGAAATGATATTCTTATCTTTAAGATTTAAAACTTCAGTTATTTCTTATTAATGGCGTTTTTCTGTTCCATTTATTTTTTTATTTTTTTGTTTTTTTTAATAGTTTAAGATAAAAATGTTAATAAATTACATTTTGCGCCCATTTTTTTTTTTTTCGCACAGCTAATATAACAACCAAGATATTAAGATTTTAAATCTTGGCCTCCTCCTAAACCCTGCTCCTTAATACCAAATTACGCATGCAAGTGCGCGTAAAGACTAAAATATAAAGTAATATATATTTTTATTTCGGACCATAATCTTTAATCTTCCAATATAGGATGGGAGTTCCTTGAAAATTTTTTAAATGTCTCGTCATAGTACCAACGCCAATAATATGATTTCCCATATCAGCTCAAATTTGTGAGCCCTAGATGACATAGTTATAATGCTAAATGGTGCGTTTTAACAGGCGTAATTACCATTTAGTATAGCGAACTTTGTTTCATTTCTACTTCAAAAAATTTATTTTATCGTATTTTGGTTCCAGCTTTAGCGGCTATTCTATGATTAAATAGCTTCTAGCAGATTTCCTATTGGAAAACAAGCTTTTCACGTGAGGTGAATTTTGAAAAATTTCATCGGATCTTTACTATAGATGAGTCGATGAGTGTACACTGAAGACATTTTGTGAATTTATTAACTACTTCATTTCAAAGGTATATCATTCATAAATAACATAATATAATAACGTGAACGTTAAGAAAATCAATACTTATAATACTACTAAATTATAAGTATTTTATATACAAGTATTTTTATTTTTCTTCAAGCTTTTTACTTACATTTACTTCACGCACTTGCGAATCAGCGACGCGAGAAGCTTTAATTCCTCCAAATAAGAGTAATCTTCAGACTTTTAGGTATGACTGCTTATGAAATATTAAATTATTAAACTAAAATCAGATGAATATATAGTAATAAATGGAGTGGTTTATATATATATATATTTATTTTTATGAAGTTGTCTTTATTTTTTAGATTTATAATTTCAAGATAACATGTGATATTTCTTTTCTACAGATATTACGGAATCCTAAATTCTTTGCAAACACTACTGGCACATTGCATTTATTCTTCTTGTGATAGATTGAAGAAAAATCGCTTTGTACATTTTTTGCTAAAGCATAATAGCAAAATTTAATTTATTTTATTGAAACAATATATTTAAATTTCATTACTCTGGACCATATGGGTTTTTGTCCTATTTTTTTTATTTTGCTAAAGCCCAATATATACATTGCTTTTGTTTGTATTGATCAAAAGGATTCCTAGTAACATATTGAAAACACCCTGGCTGCTCTTGTCCAATCACCGTCTTGCTAGAGAGTTACACCAATCACAANCTTCAGGGCTGTTAAAATACAATGTCATAAGAATACAAATAAAAGTAAAAATGAAAAAAAATGATTTAGAATATTATAATATAGAATTGCCATAACTAAATATAATGTGATATCAAAATTATGAATGTAGTAACCTATGCAGAAAAATTCAAAATACAAAAAACAAACTTCCAAAAAAATATAATTAACCACACCTACCTTTCATGAAGGCGTGAGGGGACGTCGTGTTCCTAAGATCACATTTTCATGACACAGAGGTAGAGTTTGAAAATTGTGAGAAAAATGTATATTTTTTTTAGATGGACAACGTGGGAGGTGGAAGGGTGGGGGGTAAGATGCGGTAAGTACAAAGGGAGAGCGGCCTGCTTCAAAAGGGGCCATACAAAGAAAAAAGGTAGGACATTATTGCGGATAAGTAACTTTTGGAACTAGGAGAAATGTTTGACAGGTTTATTTTGATGGAGGTTTTTCAGAATACTGAAAATGTTTGAATTAGTTGAAGAAATTTGTTCTATGTCAGGTCTGTCGTTAACTGGATTGTGTTGTAAGTTAATGTGAACGGTTTCAGACAAAAGGCGTTTGTGTTCATTGGGTTCAGTGGAAAGAATGGTAATGTTCTCGAAGTCAAAGGTATGTGTTTTTCACGAAAAACGTGTTTTATGAGAGCAGTTTTTGTTAGTTTTTTCTTTCTCTATCGTTGACACATAATTAAAAAATTACACATTTCTTAGAATTTGTATTTATTTGGATCAACCTTGATCGAACCCCAACAAAAAAACATCTAATAATATCGTAATAAATTTTAGGAAACTCGTTTGGACGAAAGAAAGGTAAAATATTTCCCTAGTTTTGACTATTATGTCTCTATGCGCTGTTTTTTAAAATAATGTAACCAAAAAAAATTATTGAAGCTTCTCTTGTCATACCTTCGTTACTATTAGAATTAGGGGAAAAAAAGTATATAACCAAGTTGGTGTAAAATGTAATTTTATTATATTTAAATTTAATAACATTTATAAAACCCCATATAAAGAACGATATTTAATAATGTAATTTGGAGTCTTGGGAGGGGCCTATAATGTTTAAAATAGAGAAACCGAATTCGGTACTCATTTTTGGTGGAAATCGGATGAAATTTAACACACATACTCCATTTGAGCTTTGCATTGAATGCTGTATGTCAATTTTGGTGTAAAAAAATAACTTACGGCTCCTAGGACGTTAGATTTAAATATAGGGTTCAATTGAACTCCAATCGTAATTTTAAATTTTCCCATGGAATTCCAAAATTTGTCTTTTATTTTAGTTTCTTTTTTATTTATTTAACCTTTCTTCCAACCACTTAGGTCATGGAGAGGGCGGCTATCAAAAGGTTGCCATCAAATCTAGAGAGAATAAGAGTGTTGTTAAAAAATTAATGTAAGCAAGTTATTTTATAATAATGAATGGTGTTTTTTGATGAGTTATTAAGTTATAAGTTATTATTGAGCGGACAATAATATTAATACAAGGAAAAGGCAATTGAGCTTGGGTATTACTCTACACATTAAAAGAAAGAAGGAATATAAAATATAACTTTCTCAAAAAGAGAAATATTGGAGAGGATGGTTAGAAGGCAGCTAGCTCATCAGAGAGGCCATTCAATCCTCGGCGATCCATCTTGTCATCGTTCAATGTTTACCTCGAGACTCAACAGCATTTGTCAGTCTGGCCAAAGAGGTATTCCCTCGAGTGTCTTCCTTCATGTCCATCTTGCAAAACCGCACTCCAGGCTGTCAGCGTCATTAATAATGCCTGTCGTCCGTTTTGAGGGCATGGACTCGTGCATTTTTTCATCGCGATCCACCAACAAGAGCGAATCCTCCTTCAGCGCAGCGTGTGTCCTCTTGTGGCTTCCAGGAATATGCCAATGTGTGATTTTCAAGGGGCCAGCCGGACAAGGGGGGCGGGAAGGAACGACGTGATGCCCATTCTTGTCTGTGACAGGACAGTAGCTTCAAAATATTCGTGAATGGATATGAATTGAGATAGTAAAACTGTAGAGTCATTGCCCATTATGACAGACTTCAAAACTCAAAAATGCGATACTGGATGAATGAAAATAAAGAAGTCTGGTTCGCAGTACCAAACATTCGTACAAATACCTTTAAGTAAGTAATTTTATGACCTTTAAAATATGTCAAATAAGAACTGCTAAATCTAACCAAATTTATGAGTATGTACTCATTAAATAACTATAATTAAAGTAAAATATCAGCCTAACCTCATTATTAAAAAAATAAAGTGATGAGCAATAAAATAAATAAATAATAAAAGGAATATATATATTGAGTATATATTGAGGAATATTGAGAACATATTCTTCCCTTTGTACTAATTTTTTTTTAATTAAGTAAAAAATTTTAATTATTATAATAATACTGACCCCCATTCAAAATCAACC